>JAAGKR010009096.1:0-24507 GCA_011419295.1 Clarias macrocephalus | reverse complement strand
CACACACACACACACACACACACACACACACACACACACACACACACACACACACACACACACTATGGTAACAAGTTTCTTCCTTTTTTTAACCAGGTACAACTTTTTGTAATTTCTGCCTTATTTTGATTATTATTATTATTATTATTATTATTATTATTATTATTATGTGTGTGTGTGTGTGTGTGTGTGTGTGTGTGTGTGTGTGTGTTCATATTGAGCTGTAAGTGTGAGTTGTTCTCTTTTCTCTCTGCAGGCTGGACTGGTGCAGTATTACAGGTGAAGGTTTTGCTGCTCTGGTTTCAGCTCTGAGGTCGAACCCCTCATCACACCTGAGAGAACTGAACCTGAACTACAACAATCCAGGAGACTCAGGAGTGAAGCTGCTCTCTGATCTACTGAAGGATCCACACTGTACACTGGAGACACTACAGTGAGTTACTGAGATTCTCTCATTCAGACAATCCTCAAACTAGTTTACTAAAGTAAAATTACAAGTAAACAGGGCAGAAATGTAGCCTAGACAAAGTCAAAGCACTGCGCTAACATTTTTACTTTAAAATACTGTAAGAAAGTTCTTGCTTACAGGAATGATTTAAGTATAAATGTAAACGTACTGGTGGCCCTGATGCTGCAGTATCATATCGCATTAGGAGTAAATACTGTGTGTATATTGTGTTAAATATAAAAAGTGTTTTAATAATCAGAGACATGACTGAGATCCGTGAAACAAATCGTGGGTCCAGATCGAAAGGTCAAGGCCAAAATGAACACTGGAAAATTGGGCATGAGAGCAAACAATAACCTGGCAAGGAGTGGTTGTGAGTGATAGAGCCGAGGGATGAATGAAATGAACAGGTGCTCTCGAGTCGTGAATTAGGCAGCAAAACGCAAACAGAGTGTGGAATGGAGTTGCGGGTGATCACGGTTTGGTTTGACAGGTGGGCAAGACCACCAATGCAGATTACACTGCTGACATCACCAGCAAACTATCATATCAATTATCTGATCTATTATTGTGCTCACTGTGTCAGTACACACATGGACATCAGTTCTGTGAATCACACCTGCAGACTGAACAGGCATTAAAGAAAATAACACAGAAGATACTGTCCGGTGTCGTTTACCCTTCGAAAGGACGTTGGTTTTTGGATGGTGTGTGAACTCAGTGTTATAAATCACCCTGAAGGTCCAGTCAATAAACTTTACTTTAGTGAATCTTCATCGCGACAGAGCAGAGTTTCTGTGTGTTTGTGAAGCCGGGAGGGGTGAAAAGGGGAGAGAGCGTCTGTGCGTGTGTGTGTGTGTTTCAGTGTCAAATTGCGCATGCACGAGCAGAGTTTCTGTGTTTGAAGCCGTGGGGGGAGGGGGAGGGGGAGGGGGGGTAAGGTGAGAGTGACGCTCAGTGTCAAAAAAGGAGTCGCATGTGTGAAGCATGATACTCGGCGCTCGTAAACTAATAGTTGCTCGGTTTCCGAATAAAAAATTATTTAAAATCTTTGCTCGGTTTGCGGAACACTCGTAAACCACGTTACTCGCAATCCGAGGTTCCACTGTATTTACCTAAATTTTGGGCCTATTATACCCACCAGCCAAACCCCTTACAGGCTGTGCAGCACAGAACTCTGGGTTCTGTACATAAGTGCAGAATTACAAAGATAAATGCCCTCCTGGCATTGGGACCCTGGATAGTCAATCCCACGTCCCATTGTGATGCATCGGACAGTAGTAATATTATTTATAGACAGGACAGAGAAAATTAAAATTTTGTGTTGAGTTTAATGATGTATATAAATAGTGATACATTGCTTTGTGTATCAATAAGACCACTCAGGGGTTAACACAGCTAATTAAGAGGCATGCAGGACCGTGGAACAAAGAGAATGTATGTTCTCTCCTGCATACACTTATACTGCTAAAGCTCAGAATCAAATCACAAAATAACAGCAGCAATAAGCAGATTAAAAAGCAAATATACACTTCACTCTGGTAAAGAAAAATACTGAAGAAGGAAATCAAAAAGCAAAGGTACTGATAATAATCTTTTTATTATTATAATTATTGAGTGGTAGTAAGTGCAGAAAGTACAAAGAAGAATCATTATTGATACAAAAGAGGGGAAAAAAGGATAAAAGATACCAAATATAAAGTTGTGATTCCCTCTGTTTCTCTCTCATGCAATTCTATATTAATCATGCATTTTAGCATTATAGTGTTCTTATGAAGATATAAGCAGTGGTCGAATTGTAAAAAGGTTTTAAAAATTAAAACTTAATTAAATTGACTTGGAGCCATCAAAACACATGCACTTACAAACAGCCATTACAAACAGCCGCCTGGACCCACCGTGAACCATGATAAGTCCATGCACGATCAATGCACGGAATGTGATCCCCGTGATGACGCAGTTAGCGATGCCCCGCCCTATAAACGCTCCCATACACTTTCTAATAAGATGGTTGCAATGCTGTATAATCACCAGGTGGCGCATTGACTGCTTCAGTTAACTTTAGTGTCTCGGCAGCCTTATACAGTATGTCTGCTGTATATACAGGCAGATCTTGCATTGTCAACATAGTTTCATAAATAGACATAAATGAGAAAAAATTAACTGATTAATAAAAAAGATTTGTAAATACACAAAACTCTATACACAATCATGATACTTATGCTATTTTAAATAAATAAATAAATGAAAAAAAAAATAAAACTAGTTATTGAAATATTTTTCAAGACATCCTTAATAATCCTTAAAGACACGGTAACATCTGTAATTTATCTCTACCGATAGCTGTAGATACGGAATACAAATGCAGGCCATGTATTTTACATTACGGTGTATTTTATTTAGTTCTGTTTAAATCACTGATAGATAATATTTTGTTGCAAAGTAAAGCTCAAAGTGTAACTTCTGTTTGGGTTTGTTTTCGTTATATTTTCGATGATGTTTTCGTTGATGCTTTTTTGCTGATAGTCAAAAATTATTTGACTTATTATAACAACACTGAAACAACTAAAAAGTTCCAGAGGTTTAGTTCCTGTTATCGCAGGACAGGGATACAGTATACTACTTTATCTTTTACTGCTTATATTTTTGCCCTAGTTTCACTTGGGTTCCTTTTATCGCATGTTACAGAAACTGATCAGTTATATTAATCACATAACACACACGTTGTTTATTGTAGGCTATTCGTGTCGTAGAAGAGATCTCTCTCTCTCTCTCGCACACACACACACACGCATGCGCACGCACAGGCACACGCACAGGCACACACACGCTTCAGGATTTGTTTAGTAATATCGGATTATCGGGTGTATGTATCGCTTTTAACAGCGGTTACTATTGTAAAGCAGCTTTACAGAATTAAAAGCCAATTCGAGAAATGAGAATGAAATGTGTGAGGAAATATGCATGAATCAAAATGATCAGAGTGACACTGAGGAGGGTAAAAACTCTGAGTTTCCAAGCTTAACTTGGCAGATACAGAATGTGTCGTTTTCTCAAACATGATTTTCCCAACTTGGCGTTTATACAGATTCAGACAGATTGAATTTAGGACACACCCCAAAGAACCTAAAGCACAAACAAACTCACACACACACACACACACACACACACACACACACACACACACACACACACACACCATTTTAATCACCGGACTTCATAACATACTAAGGATGATAGTGAAAACAGTGGCGAGGCTCAGTGGGAAATCTTTCACTCCCCACACATTACGTTTGTACTGAATACTGTAGCTGTGTTTGTTAGGGCGCTTGTTAATACACAGTACTGTAATGCATCGAAAACACTTACTTCCTGGTTTGTTTTTTAAATATTGTTTATCAACTACGCTCTGTTCAGCAAAATAAACAATGTCTATGGACAATTTACTGTGAACATATCCTGGTGTAACAGATACTGTACAAGCCTCTTCAGATCTGCACTAGTGTTATCATGTAAATTATTATCGTATTTATGCGTTTCAGTTAAGGACAAAAAGTACTGACAAAACGGTTAAAGTGCCACATGTGAGTGTGTGTTTGTGGATGGGGAGGTATGTCTGTGTGAGCTCCTGGATTTATCAGTTGGCTTTAACACAAATGCATTTGCACGCCGGCGAGTTGTAAGATCCCCCCAAAACACAGAGCAATTAACACAATGTAACAGTCAGTACATTCTCTGTTGGGGTTTCTCACCTTCCACTCCTCCTAACTCTGTCTTTGTTTTTTTGATGTAGTTCTTAAAACCCAAAGCATTTATTTATATTGAGAAAAATAAATATGGGTCACATAAGTACAAAATAGCATAGATACATATGATCAAGTTTTCAATGGTTGTTTGTTTCTATGACCAAAAAAAATATATATGTATATATAGTTGCAAGCAACAATGACGGGCCCAAGCACGGGCCTGTGCCATCTCCACTCCAGGTGCACCGCACAACCCGTCTGTTATTTGTATGTGTGTTTGTTTGTTTGTGTGCATGCATGTGTGTGTGTGTGTGTGTGTGTGTGTGTGTGTGTGTGTGTGTGTGTGATGTCACTGAACATGATGTCACTGAAGGTGTCACTGAATATAATGTGACTCAGTATAATGCCACACAGAATGTTATTATTAATTTTTCGGTGTAAGTTTAAGACATTATTACAGCTGACCCGTTTGAGATATCAAAAATTCCTCCACAATTTTGCATCCACAGTGTCTTTAGATCACATCAGCCCGGTTTGGTGGCGATCGTATAAATTCCCTTTTGAGCATGTTAAGACCCCCGAAAAATCCAAAAGGGTGGGAAAAAAATGCTTAGGAAAACAAGAGGGTCCTGTGCACCTTATAGTGCTTGGGCCCTAAATAAATAAATATAGTTGCAAGCAACGATGACGGGCCCAAGCACACTGTGCCATTGCTATCTCGAGTGTGTTAAGACCTCGAAAAAGCCATCGAGAAATCGGACACTCAGTCTAAGTCACAATAAGAGAAGACGATTTTATTAGAGACTGCGCAGGACATCTCAGTCTCTCTCTCACACACACACACACACACACACACACACACACACACACACACACACACACACACACACACACACACACACACAGTGCATCTGTGAGAGAGAGGTACTTCCCCTTCTCTCACTCTGCTTATACACACTGTGTTCACACAAAATGTACTGTATATGTTGCTGGACAGATGTTTCCTGTCCTTCTCTCTAAAGCTGGGGTGTTGAAATTATGGACCCACCACCTTGTTAACATGTTGCTCTAGCAGTTATCTTGCAAACCCATCTGTCGTCACTATAACTGCTAAGTAGCAACTTAGTTGGACAATTTGACATTACACACAAGCATTTTCTTTACCATTAAAAGTTATCCATTAAAAATTTCTACCACATCCTGTATCTGTGAATCAGACCTGCACATCATTCAGGAAGAACTTTAGCTCATTCTAAAGCAGAACTGCTTTAACTCTGTCATATTCTTTTGGACGTCTCATGTGTGTGACTCTCTTCAAATCATTCCATATCATCTCTATTGAGTCGCAGTTTTTTTTTTTTTTTTGGATTTTTCGCAGATTTTCTCCCTAATTTAGTCGTGTCCAATTCCTCCCCGTCACTAGGGGGCTCCCACATTAAGGCTACTACTACCACTCAGCCGGGAGGGCCGAAGACTATCACGTGTTTCCTCCGAACCACGTGACGCCAGCCGACCGCATCTTTTCAAACTGCTCGCTCGCGCAACGTTGAGGGCGACGTAACACACTCGGAGGACAGCGCTATCCGCTCCCTCCGTTGCGTGAGCTCACAGACGCCCCTGACTGGCTGTAGAGCCGTGATTACTGTGGGAGCACTAAGTACCTCTCATCCCTCCCCTCTGAGAGAGCTCGGCCAATCAGCTCTCTCTAGACCTCCGGCTGCAAGAGGTTACAGCATCACCCGGGAATCGAACTAGCGATCTCCGGATGATAGGGCGAGAACTGCACCACTGCGCCACTCGGAGGCAGAAGTCGCAGTTTTAATGACGTAATCAGGAAAACCGATGCGCTGCTCATCCCAAACAGATGCGCCAGTGTGCGGTAGCTTGCACCTGTTGCAAGCCACCAGAGCACGACCCCGACACGTCTCGCACCCAGACATTCCTCTGAATGCTTGAGGACACAATAAATGAAGCACATGTGCAGGCTGCAATCATGGCCCCTTTCCTCCTTCTCCGTTTCGCCAACTTTGCGTATATCGCAGAGCATCAAGCAGATTCCGCCTTCGTCCATCTTGGCTAGTGTGTAGTGCAAGAACCTCCCTTTAAGTATGCGCGATGTTTCAGACGGTACGGCAAGTGTAAACACTTGAATCGGATATGGGTCATAGTTGAACAAATAATTTGAGTTTTCATTATTTCTTATGGGAAATGATGATTTGGTTTAAGAGTGTTTTGGAATAAGAGCCCACTTCCGGAACGAATTATGCTCGTAATCCAAGGTTCCACTGTATATGTAAATCAACAAAGCTTGATCATGGATCCTCTGAAAGCTCTTTTTGGTGAGCCATGACTCACATTACTGTATTCTTCTTGAACCACTTAAAAGGTTTGAGTGGTTAACAGTTAAAGTAGCTCTAGTCCACACCTACAAACTCATTTTCTTATCAAGACTTCAGGTATGCTAACACCTGAGTCTAATTGGCTTTTGAGGTCATTACCTCAAGGATTCACATGTTTTTTTAACCTACTGTACCTGTCACACTAGGAGGATTTTATAATTGTTCTCAATAGAGACATAAAAAATCAGAATTCCTTGTGTTATTATTTTAGGCACATTACATAATGACATCCAAGAAGGTTCAAATACTTTTTTCTCGCCATTGTATGTGTTTTATATAATTATCATTGAATATACTGTAATATACACAGTAATGGATGCTGATTGATCTAATTTCAGATGCAATCAGATGATGAAAAGATGATGTAATCAGCTGCAATCTCCACTCTACTGAGGAGCTACATGACCCTAAACTAAAGAAGCCATGTGATGAGGCGACCCCTTTTACCCAGACCCAGCCTGCTCAAAATCCAGAGAGGAACTGGATCGCCATTATTCTCTTTTCTGAAGACACTAGAACTCATCTCGCCAGATACAAATCATCTTGTTCTGTGAAAACATTCAAACCCACTTTATTATTCTTATGAGATCATAATCTGGGTTAAGATTTTCTGTTTTAAGCATTTTAACAAATTACAGCTAACTACATACCTACTATTACAACAGTTCTAGAAGAACACACACACACACACACGCACACACACACACACACACACACACACACACACACACACACACACACACACACACACACACACACACAATTATAACAAATCATGTTGCAGCAGTGCAGTGAAAAAAAAACTCATACAGTTAAAGAGCTTCAGATAAAGACGTTTAATCTTGTTCAGTCACAAACAGTTTCTAGAGTTTAGAGAGAAACAAAAACATCACTGACTGAGTAAGAGACAGAGTGCTGATAGGCAGTTGTTGAATCTGAGCAAAATGGCCGTATTTGTATAATACCTATAATATCTCCTTATAACTGTGGTGTACAGAAAAGTATCTCAAAAAGCACAACACATTAAACCTTCAGGTGGCTGTTGTAAATAAAACTAAAATCTTCTGGATCTGACCAGAGCATTAGCTGACCAAGTAATCAGGAGACTCAGAGTCAGGGTTCATCTGGAGAAGATACAGTTATATGGATAATGGACAGAAGTCATCTGTAGATGAAGCAGTAAGCATGGAGTAGCTTCATGATTAACAAGGACTTACATGGATGGACCAAAGATAATGTGTGTCCCAGGACATGATAGGACCATGATGATTCATCCAACATTCATCAGCATTTGTGCGCTTAAAATATATATAAACTAAGTTGTAAGTATCAAATGAAATGGGAAGGAACAGCTCCAATAAATAATTTAATAACCAATTATTTTTATATAACAAGCAATTTACTGTTTAAATCGTAGTATTAATTTATTACATTATGAATTACAGATTTTCTATGGTTGTAAGGAAAAATCTCCAGGTCCTTTTTTTTCTTCCTGTCCAGCCCTGGTGATCAATACACTATTTCTTTCCTTCTGGTTTCTGCACAATAATTTATTTTTCTTCACTTTCTTCAGCCTTGTACTAAATCAAATACAAATCTAAACTATATTTACATCGCACTTTCATCAAATTAATCCCAATATCTGGTCTACACATGATGTGAATAGCCTCATTGTAAATATGTTTCATAAAAGTTTTTTTTCTCTCTGTGCTTATTTGAATAAAGTATGTGGATGAATAGGTCTGGTTCCTGTGGGGAAAAATCTACCTATTAAGCTGTTAAAGCTGTCATGAATAAATACAACATTGATCACAAAATATATACCAAAATTATGAATCAAATAGACACAAATGTGTGATAGGATCATGGGCACCCAAGTCTCACCCAGGCCATCCTGTCTGGTCCAATCCCACAGAAACAACACACAGCATCCAAATGATTTGCTGCCGTTATCCTCATGATGGACACCACAGTTCACCCCAAGGAGGGCAAGACCCACCCCGGGCATACAAGGCAAACTTAAAACCACAAAGTTGTCAAATTACAACCAACATGAATCCCAGGACCCAAGTTGAGAAAGTTGAAGTTATGTTGTCTTTGTTTTTTCCTCCCTATTATCTCTTCCCTATTTTGCCTAGTTTGATAGTGAATACATATTACATATTAATGCAAATTACAATTAGAGCAATAAAAACGACCATAACTGATGTGCTAACATGGCACATAATGCATTAAAGCTATTCATTAAATGTGGTAAATATTATATTAAAAAACCCACAATATTTATCAACTAAAAAAAGCAGAGAATAATAATCAGTGTCAATGTTGATCTGATTTGTAAGTCATCAGTGTTATTTTCACTCCTGAGAGGTTGATTGTAAATGTCTTTAAAGACAAATAATAATAATATTCAGTATTTCAAAGAACAATTAAAGCCCAGACACTGACATAGTTGTCTCATAGTTACTTAAAATTATTATTTGTCTTATGATTAATGTTCTGACTGAGTAGAGAAGAAACTAGCCAGAGTTAAAGTCTGTACTCAAGGTATGGTAACATATTGTGGATTATTATTTATTATTCAGGTTTTACTTTAACCCCACATTAAGCATGACATTCTGTAGTTCAGCATGTTCCTTTCTTCTTCATTAGTCATCAGAAGCTGGAGCGAAATCTCATCACTGTAGTGCAAAAGATTTATGAAATGACTGTTTATGAAAAGTCTAGTTTACACAGAATGTTCTGACAGTGAGAAGGATGTGAGAGATGGAGCGCTGTTAAATCACACTGCACCTCCTGAGGAACATCAACCAGACTGACCTCTTACTGGCTGAAGGAATATTCATTTATTTTGTTTTTATACATTTTTAGCTGAAGATGTTCAACAAAAGAAAAAAATAATAAATCGTTGAGCTGTACAGTATATTCAGACCAATATACAGTATGTTCGCGATTTTCAAAGTGCATTTACAAAATGTGACCAGCAGGGGTCGCAGGAACGCAGTCATGTGGGGGGAAAACCGTTACTTTTTGTAACCGGCGCGTGTCCGCTTCTTCTGTATCACATCGTCAGCTTCCTGCTGTCAGCAGTCCGAGTCGGACCGAGTTTTCCGTTGTGTTTCGGTATAAATCCGAGATTAATGAGCGGGTTTGGTGATGATAAGATAATAATGTGCTGAGGAAGACGTCGAGAGAGGAAGGTGAGAGTGAGCTCGAGCACAGGATGAGACCCGCAGACAACACACTGATATTTACTATAGTAACCTGCTGTGTTTATTACTTTAATTTACCTTCGACATTTTAATTCATCCGTGTGACTGTAAGTTTAATCACTCTGGGGAAATTCAGATTATTTCTTAATTCTTATAAGATTTTTTTTAAAACTCTCTCGTACTTTCACTTTCTGTTTCTGTGCGTTTGTCACTTCAGAATTAAAACATGGCAGATTTACTAATCATGACTTGTTCAGGTAAAGTTCTATACTGAAGCGGGTTTATTTTAAAATGAACACGTTGCTGTTCTTTTTGACTATTTAGGCTTTTAGTTACCAAATGTATGGATTTCAGTATAACTTTATTCGGTTTATAAATAATCTCTTATGTTCATTTCCTTCATTAGTTATTGCTGATTTTTTTATGTTCCATACATTTTTTGTGTTCTTTATTAATTACTTGGCATGTTATTATCTATCTATCAAATTTGGACAAACCATTTAATTGAATGTTCTTTTTTTTTTTTTGGAGATTTCAAAACAATTAAATTACACATATGGCTTTAGGTAATAGTCACATATTCAAGGTGTCCATCAAGAAACTCAATTTCCCAGACTTCCGTCCGGCCTTTAAACATGGACTACAACTCCCAACAACACTCTTTTCTCCATGTAGGATCTCCTGATTACTAACCAGTAATACCTGTGATCAGTCAGACAGCACTTAATTAAAAGGACTCTGAGCTATAATTCCGTGTGAAGTAGCTCTAACCTGACATTAACAAGCTGTTGTTTTACTGGTCTCATTTTTGACTTTGCTTGTCTTTGACTCTGCTTATTGGTTTTGCCTTTGACGTTCTGGTTGCGCCTCGTCTGACTCTTCCATGTTTTTGACCTTGATTTAGCCTCATGTTTTGAATTGTCTGTTACTATCAAATAAACCAAAGCTGAACTGCACTTGCATTTGTTTACCTCCATTAGTATTGTGACAGTTATCAAGTAATAACATCAACAACAGTCAGTTGTTATTTTACGACTCAAGGGTCGGCTGTTCTGGAACAGTTCTTGTAAGAACAGTATTGTCAAGTGCCTTTGCACCATGCGGAAGCTCCAGGATGAAACTGTCTCTCATGAAGACCTTCCCAGGACAGCGAGACCAAAACTTACTGCTGCAGAGGAGAAGCTCATTTAGAGTCACCAGCCTCAGAAATCACCAATTAACAAGCAGCACCTCAGATTAGAGCCGTTATGAAGCTTTACAGAGCAGAAGTAGCAGATAAACATCTCAATATCAACAGTTTAAGGATTATTGCATATTTTGGATGCCTTTAGCATTGTTTTACAGTGTACAAAGAAATAAAAACCAGGAATAACCATGAAATTAAAAGGTATATCCAAAAATTCGATTGGTTTATGTTTACTACGTGGGGTGATATTGTGATTACGAGATATTGTGATTTGTGTAAGAGCCCTTGTGCAGGGCTCCTGTGGGAAGCAGTGTAACGTGTGCTGTGGGAGCGATCGTGTGCACGTAGGCGAAAGCCTTTTCACTTTGGGGGGGGGGGTAATGTGGGTTTATTAATTAGAAACAAAAACAGAAAACACTCAAACACAAAAGCCACCCACAGCAAAGAGATGCAATGTAAACAACAAAACTCTGTCCTGATAACCTCCACGGTGGTACGGCCAAGCAACCACGTGCAAGGGTAGCCAAGGATCCACCTGTTCAGAACTTGATTCAGCTGTGCCTGTTCAAACTTGTCCAAGTTTCCTGTGGATCTGCTCCTTGCGAGACTTATGGCGTTATGAGGATAAAATTATACATTTTATGAAAAATAAACATATGATAAAATGTGATATGATGTAATATAATGTAATATAATAGTTGCTGTTTTTTTTTCAGGGTTATTATTCCAAATTTTGGAGAAAGGCATCGCCTCCAAAATGAATTCCAACACTCAACTGGACTCGGAGCATTTTGAAAGGTTAAACTCATGATATTGCTGTACACTGTTCTTGTTGTGAATGTGTTATGGTGATGTTTGATCTTATGTTGGGGAACAGTAGCTCAGCTGATGGCATCATCGTCTCACACCTCCAGGGTTTAAGTTTGGAATCTCACCTCCTGTCTGTGTGTGGAGTTTCTATGTTATCCCTGTGATTTCCTTAAGGTTTTTCTGTTTCCTCTCACTTTCTCATTCTCACTCAAAGACTTGCATTATAGGCTGATTCGTGTTTCCAGTTTGCTTGTAGTGTACGATTGGGTGTTTGATGTGTGTGTGTGTGTGTGTGTGTGTGTGTGTGTGTGTGTGTGTGTGTGTGTGTGTGTGTGTGTGTGTGTGTGTGCACCTATGATGAACGTAATTTCATATAAAGTTGGTGTGGTGACATTTTAAATAGTGTCTAATAAGAATGCCGTGACTAATGAATAGATTATATTGATAAAGCTGTAGTTATAATACAGAGATGACAATAATGTAGACCAAAACCATTTTACTGCTTTGAAGAATAAAAACGTTAATTTGAAGAATTTTATGGTTTACTATTAAAATGAAATGCTTTTTATTTAGATAAAATTATTATATTTAAGATGATTCTTTAACTTTTATTTAAACAAATGAAAGTAAAAGTAATACTGAACACAGTAAGCAACACTATATTCACAGTGAACAATAAAAAAAAAACTCTCTTTGTAATCTTTTAGAAAAAAATCTGACTCATCAGAACCCAGCATTGTGTCGATGAAGAGTCATCAGTCAATGGGTGAGCCATTAACATTCAGAGAGCCAGAATGTTCTCCTGAGCTTAGGTAAGTATGATGTGGATAATGTGTCACTAAATCACTGGAGGTAAATTTATAGATATAAAACTTTTCAAAAACGACTGAGCTCATGTATGGATGATGTAGATAATGTGGTACATTAACGACAGTATAGTTTTTTTTTGTATTAAATTCATAATTGATAATCTTGCACATATAGAAAACAGGCATAGGTATCCGTTATTGATCGGAAAAGAGTTTGTAGAAATACAGTAGTAAAAAGGTTAAAGCTAAAAATAATCTGATGATTTTAAGGATTTTTGTCTTAAAATGACTAAAGTTTCAGCTGTGAAAATATGAACTAATCCCAGTAAAAATATTCAGTTTAGCTTTTCTAATTAATATCTATTGGTGAAGGTGTTTGGTTGCATTGAACAAGTAGATTATTTTAAAGTAGATTATTAAATCCGATACATAACTGTTCATAACATCACTTTTACTCAATATTTAGGTTTCACTTATGGCGCAGGTCTAAGGACTGCAGAAGATTCTGTAAATTCTGTCCAGGCAGTTTTACATGATGAAATTATGTTCTTATAGACATTTTATAGCGATTATGTAATGGAGACAAATTATGTCAGGGGGACATTTTAGTGCCTAACACAGTTTAGGTATTTTATATTCCCTCACCTCTGCACCTCTGCTGTGGCTTTTTCTGTATTTTATCTCATAGTGATGCTTTATATTAGCCACGGTTTCTGAATATATGAGCCAAATTGGTTTTAACATCCCACAGGTAGAATGAACATACATTAATTTGTCCATTCATCATGAAGGTTCAGTTTTCATACTCTACTTTCCTATTTTGTTTGAAGAAGCCATACTGTGTCACATCTTCATTTCTGTTTCTTGAGAGCAGCTTTTAGGTGCATTACTGTTGTTTCTTTTTTTCTTCATACTCTGTCTATACAGTAAACTATCGCGTTGATGAGCTCTGTTGAGTGAGACATACAGCCATGCACACCTCGAAGAAAAAAGAACAGTATTATATGCTGTGATATAATCTGACACATAGCTGTTTACAACATCTAGATAATATTTAAATTTAATTGATGGCACAGATTTAACTTGGTATGATTGTATGATGCTGTGACAAAATCCGGTTGAACAGACAGACAGAAAATTTTCTGATACTGGTTTCCAATGTATGTAACATAATGATGATTATGAAAAAGCGAGATTTTACTAATTTACAGACAAACCCTTTATTTTATTTATATAGATTGCCTAAGTGAGTGTGTGTGTGTGTGTGTGTGTGTGTGTGTGTGTGTGTGTGTGTGTGTGTGTGTGTGTGTGTGTGTGTACCCCAAGACAGGGTGCACCTTACCTAGTGACCAGTTTGTCTCTTATGTACCAAAACCTTAGTTCCAATCAAAAGCAGTTATATGTGAAGCACCACTATGAGATTAAACAGGGCTTGGTAGAGCAAACATATCCTGCAACAGTCCGAGGTGAGGGCGTGTAAAATACCTGAGAGCATACCTGTGTTATGCACTCAAATCTAAATGTTAAGTAGAAGTGAAGTTATGAGCAGTTATGTGCCAGATTTTGATACAGCATCATGCAAAACTGCCTGGACAGAATTTTATGAAACGTTTGTAGTACTTATATATCTGCCTTCACCATAACTGCAATCAAAATGAATATTTAATAATCTATTTTAAAATAAGCTATTAATAAGCTATTTGCTCAATGTAAACAAACACCTTCACCAATAGATATTAATTAGAAAAGCTAAACTGAATATTTTTGCTGAGATTAGTTCATATTTTTACTTTTGTTGAATTAACGCACTGGAGTCGTTTTAAGACAAAACTTAATCTTTATCTTATTTTTTATCTGTGATTTACTTTCGGATGACCAAACATCCATGTATTTGGATGATGATGAAAGTAATACAACTTAGTGTAAATAAGGCATAAGATCCTCAACCTTACAACATTTTATTTTATTAAAAAGTGAGACAGAGAGTCCAGGCAGACATGTACGTGGACTTCAACCTGAAATTATAATAATAATTAATTGCATTAAAGCTCATCAGATTATTTTTAGCTTTAACCTTTCAACTGTTTCTGCAAACTCTTTTCCACTTAATTACTGGTACTTCATCTAGTGTAGAAGAAATCAACCTTTATACTGATGTAAAACAATAATGGAATGTAGAAAATCCTGGAGCAAGGGCTGTGGTAGCTCATTGGGTAAAAGCTCTGTGTTACTGAGCACAAGGTTGGTGGTTCAAGCCCCATCTTCATTTGCCACTATTGGGCCCTTAACTCTGTCTGCTCTGGGCACTGAAGCAGGTCTGATTCCAGCTCCATAACACACTGGGATATGCAGTTAAAAGTCTTTCACTATGCTTGTAGTGTGTCCTTTCATCTAGCAGCCTTTGTAGTCAAACTAGGGACCTTGGAGGCCAATGCTGACCACTGCATTTATTCCCATTTTGCACAACTGTGGTCAACACTGCTGTAATGTATGTGTGACAAATAATAATTAATTAATAGAATTACATTAATGAGATCAGAACATTTAAATACATAATAGTCATAGTGTCATCAAATAAATGTAATGACTTATTGGGCCTACATTAATTTACCAGTTTTGTGATTCTCAAGATTCTCAAGAATCTCAAGATGAAATTCTTATCTTTGACTTTATCTATTATTATCTTTGACTCACATTTAGAGAACATGTTTTCAGTTTAACATCAGGTTAAGAATTGCAGCTCAAAACTGGTCTGATGCAATGGCAAAATTCAGTTCTAGGACTTGGCCCATCAAATGCACTCAGTAAATAAACAAAAGTGTCAATGGAGACAGGGATCATGTGACTGGTCAGGTGACATTGCTTGGAGTGTACGAGTATTAGTAGCTATTAATTATTATTATTATTATTTAATTGGATGTAAGCCATGAAAAATATAATTTCTATAAACATCTGTTTATCTGCAGTGACATAATAAAGAGTAATGCTGACAGAAACAAGCAACAGTTAAAGTCTGTATTGAAGGTATGTGAGTAAACTGACATATACTGCATATTTATGCACAAAATATTAGAATCAGAATTATAGATTAATAAGCTATAAGATGTACTTCAGTACCATGACTTTAACACTCCCACTGAACTACCCAATGTTTCTTTCTTCTTTATTTTTTATAAGGAGCTGGAGCAAAAGATCATCAGTGTAGTGCAGAATGAGTTAGAAAGATTAATGAGTCCAGATTACCCAGAATGCTCTGACAGCGAGAAGGATCAGAGTGATGTAAGAGATGGAGTGCTGAAGATCACACTACACATCCTGAGGAACATGAACCAGACGAACCTTGCTAACATGCTACAGAACAGTAAGAGTTCTGGGTCATGGGGTTATTAGTATCATAAATATAATAAATATAATTAAAATAGATTGTTATTGCATATAAGCAAATAAATTACAACTAGATTTAAATTATTACCAGTTTATAATATCCATTATGATATCAAATTCAGTTTGACATTTTTATTTTATTAGCATTTAATACAGTGGCAAGAAAAAGTTTGTAAACCTTTGGGAATTTCATGGTTTTCTGCATTACTTGTTATAAAATGTGATTTGATCTTCATCTAAGTCAGTAGTACTGATATAATGTGCCTAAAACAATAACCCCAAATTCTTGTCTTTATTAAACACACTCATTCAACATTCAAGATGGCAGTGAAAAAACTGAAAATGGTAAGGGAACTTTCGGAATGAATAACTGATTGGCCCTTTTTGGGAACAGTAATCTCCACCAGGTGCTTTGTGTAGCTGTGGATATAGTAATTTAACCATAAAATATTAATCATGAATTGTGTACCTAAACAGATAATGTTTAATCTGCAATATTATATACGTAGGGAATAATATAGTGCAAAATGTATCATTGTACCCAGTAAAGAGACTGATGACTTAAAGCTGTGTGCTGGGCCACCAAGGCCTCAGTGTGACACTACAGAGCAGATGCACCCTGCTGTAGGATGGGAGCGCATAGACAAGCTGTCCAATTAAGTGAGTAATGTTTCCTTTAGCCATAGGATGAACATGTATGAGAGCATTGTGTCTTGTGGGAACGAGTAAACCCATGTATTGAAGCATTGTATCTTGTTAGAAACAGAACACATGTATGGGAGTATTGTGTGGATGGGAACAGGATGTTGAAGAAGTGTCATGTAAACGTATATAAGCATGCATCGTAAAAGAAACAAAAGCTTTTCCTCTGTAGAGAAACTGCTCGGCTGTATTCTATGTAGCGCCCCCTTGACCACCCTGGCACCCGGGCGCTGGTTGTTAAATTATTCCTATTCCTGGATTCCTATGTTGGGTTCTCACCCTCTGCCTAACTGGCTTTACACTGTGAACACTCTCAACCCCAGTAATTATAAACAATGGACAGACACAAACTTGGGTGTATCAATAACCAAATGTATTGTTAATTTACAGTGGAACCTTGGATTACGAGCATAATTTGTTCCGAAAGTGGGCTCGTATTCCAAAATACTTGTAAACCAAATTTAATTTTGCCATAAAAAATAATGAAAACTCAAATTATTTTATTCTACAACCCAAAACAATAAATACATAAAAATAATTAATACAACATATAAAGTAAAAATAAAACAAATTAACCTGCACTTAACATAAAAAAAGTAAAAATAAATCCAGACAGTTAAGTGTTTCCTTTTGTGTGCGTAGGCTCCGTATATTTGTATGTGTGTGTGTGGAATTAGCCCCTCGCCTCGTCTTAAACAGTAAAACTCACAACTAACATACACAATGCAAACACTGTTTTAACGGGGAAAAAAAGAATTCTCTCTAATGATACTCGCATGAGCATACTAACGGAATCACTGCTGTAAATTAAAAAATAAAAAATATTTGAAAAAAAATTAACCAAAAATGAACCAGCACCTTACCTTTGAAAAGAATTGCGACAGAGCTTTCTGTGTAAATAAAGCGCGTCTGCAGCTGGGGACATCTCTGTGTGTGTGTGTGTGTGTGTGTGTGTGTGTGTGTGTGTGTGTGTGTGTGTGTGTGTGTGTGTGTGTGTGTCAGTGTCAAATTACATGCGCGCGCACAGGCACACACGAAGTAAGTGTTGATGTGTGTGGAGCACAGTGTCAAATTACGCGCGCGCAAACAGAAGAGAGAGGGAGATGTTGATTATAAGAGACGAGCACTAAGACTTGGACTGCGCTTCCGGATTTGATCGCCCTCGCTGCTTTGACTTTGTTACCAACCCTGATTGCATTTTGGATTTCGCCCTCACATCTCTGGATTGGAAACCTCTGTGGATTTACCCAGCATCTGACCCTGCCTGTCATTTCACTCATGCTACACTTCACCTCCACGTCATCGGGGATTATCGTTCTGTACCCGGAAGTCTCCAAACGCTCACTAGGCTACCTCAGCAACACACTACTGACTGCTTTACCTTTCACATTAAAATAAGCATAAACCTCATAGTGTTTTTTGAGTCTGCTTTGAGTCTACTGCCAGCTCCTGACAGTATACATCGGCCATGACAAACCCAGCGGATTTGGAACAACTCAGACAAGCACTTTGACAACAAAGAGCCCTGCTAGGCTCCCACCAGCAAAGTATCAAACAAGTCACTCAAGGACTCTCCTCCATCTCCTTGCAATTGGAACAACTCCTAGCTATATCCTCTACTACTCCTTTGCCCACCATTTGCCAAGAGCCCAGGCTCCCGTATCCACAGCCATACGATGGCACACCCGGACCCTGCCGCTCCTTTGTCTCTCAGTGTTCTTTGTTACTGGAGCTCCAAGCGTCATCTTTTCCCACAGAACGCTCTAGAGTGGCATTCATGATCACACTCCTAACCGACCCGGCACGCGAGTGGGGACCAGCTGTTTGGGATGCCAATGACCTATGTTGTTTAACCTTCAAGATGTTCACAGAGATGCCCCATCAAAGGTCAAAATGGACCCTGCCAAGGTAAAGGCAGTAACCGACTGGCCCAGGCCAGCAACCTGAAAGGACCTTCAGCGCTTTCTTGGGTTCGCTAACTTTTACCGCAGATTTATCAGGAACTACAGTTTGGTGGCTGCTCCACTCACTTCTCTCACGTCCTCCAAAAACCCCTTTCAGTGGTCTAGTTAGGCAGAAGAGGCATTCTCTAAACTCGAGGACTGATTCACCTCAGCACCCATCCTCATGCAGCCTGATCTCGCCCTCCAATTCATAGTGGAGGTCGACACCTCAGACTCAGGTGTAGGGGCCGTACTCTCTCAGAGGTCACCAGCTGATGGTAAAGTGCATCCTTGCTGTTTTTTCTCCCGTCGCCTGAAACAAATTATGGGATCGGTGACCGGGAGCTTCTGGCTATAAAATTAGAGTGGAGACACTGGCTTGAGGGGCCCGATATCCCGTTTCTCATCTGGACGGACCATAAAAATTTGGAGTACCTCAAGTCGGCAAAGCGTCTGAATTCTCGCCAAGATAGCTTTAATCCCGCTTTAATTTCTCCCCCTCCTACCGACCGGGTAATAAAAACACCAAGCCAGATGCTCTCTCTCGTCAATTTACCTCGATTACAGACGACCCTCCCACATCAACCATTTTGCTGCCCCACTGCCTTGTTGGAGCAACTTCACTGGACATTGAGACCTTAGTCAAGCAGGCATTGAATTGGGACCCCGGCCCATCGGAGGCACCGCCAGGCCGGCTCTTTGTTCCACCCACTGTTCGCTCCCAGGTCCTAGAATGAGGTCATAACTCACGATTGGCCTGTCATCCCAGTGGGGCCCGGACTTTGGCACTCATCCAACAACGTTTCTAGGGGCCTTCCATTAAAGAAGATACACGCCAGTTTGTCAGTGCTTGTGAGGAGGAGACGGCTGAGCTGCTCATCCGCCATGTCTTTCGCCTCCATGGCCTACCCACAGACATTGTCTCTGATCGTGGACCCCAGTTTTCTGCCCGGTTCTGGACAGCATTCTGTAGACTCATCGGGGCTACTCCCAGCCTTTCATCTGGTAACCATCCTCAGACCAATGGTCAGACTGAGACCAATGGTCAGAGAGCCAACCAAGATCTTGAAACAGCCATTTGCTGCATGACCTCCCAAGAACCGCCCACGTTCCTAGAGTCCAATGTTACCATGGATTGAGTATGCACACAATTCGCTACCTACAGCCTCCACAGGGCTCTCACTGTTCCAATGCAGTATCAGCCTCCCCTATTTCCCTCCCAAGAAGAAGAGGTGGCAGTTCCTTCAGCCCTGGCCTTTGTTCACCGTTGCAAGAGGACCTGGCTGCGGGCTAGGATCAGACTCTGCCACTCGGCATCCCTCTTCAAACTTCACGCGGATCGTCAATGCTCAGCTGCTCCAAACTACCGTGTTGGGCAAAGAGTCATGCTTTCCACCCGCAACGTTCCCATTAACACTGTCTCCCATAAGATCTCCCCCAGATTCATTGCACAATTCACCATATCCAAGATCATCAACCCATGCACAGTCAGACTACGCCTACCATCCACCATGCGACGCATCAACCCATCGTTTCATGTCTCCCAGTTAAAACCTATAGTCTCATGCCCTTTACTGGTCTCTTAGGTCTAAGGCCTAGCCTAAGATCTTTAGTCCTGTCTGGAGTAATGCTGGACCTATGGTTAGGGTTTCTAACCAGGCTTTCCAGAACCTTTTGTCCTATCTCAGAACAAGATGTTCTATCTTAATCGCACCTGCATATAATTTCTTATTTTGCTAGTGTCTCTTATCAGCCTGTTTTCTGGCCATGCTGTAGGATCTTTGCAAATCACCTTTCAAACTTTTCTACATACCCAGAATAGTGTTGAGACCATCGGGAAAAACAGAAATCCACTGGCAACCTAGCCTCTCTGCCAAACATCAGCAGGTACGTGAGTATTCTGTAACATCACACTTGGTGCTGTTTTAAGCATGAACTAAGTAAGGGACATGCTCACTCCAAGAGCGCTTCTTCTCAAACCCTAATGTAGCAAGCATAGAAAGCAAGTATGGTTAAACCTTTCTGGTTGAGGGTCTCCTTAAGGATGGTAAGGTGTAGTTCGGGATTTCCCAGCATCGTCAAGAGCTCTCGAATTAACTGATCTCTACACTGATCAGAATGAATTTAGGCAGGTAATCCGTAATGCACAAAAAACTACTTCACCAGAGTTTTAGCTACTGACAGAGCTTTCTGATTTCTAGTATGGAATGTCTGTGCATACCTCGTAAAATGATCAGTCACTACTAGAACATTACTGATTGCTTTGAAATGTGCTGGTTACCTGTTCAACAGAGAGTTTTGTGCTCATCCGATGGAGTAGCCATCTTTCATTACCAAACAGCATAGATATGGGTGGGGGGGGGGGGGGGGCACATCTTGGATACTGATCTTCTTACAAATGAATTTTACAGCAGTTTGGGATATCTCTTCCCACTGTCCTCTCCTAGATAACATGTCAGCATCAATGTTGTTCTTGCCTGGATGGTACTGAATGGTGAAGTCATACATAGCTAAGGCAGCCAGCCAGTGATGCCCAGTTGCATTAAGCTTGGCTGTCGTTAACACATACATGAGGGAATTATTGTCAGTGCGCACAGTGAATTTAGCTTCATACAGGTAATCATGGAATTTATCCACAACTGCCAAAAAAAAAGAGAAATAAAGCCAGAAACTGAAGATGATGTATAGTATATCTTTCCTCAGCTGAACTTACCCTTCTGCTGGCAAAAGCTACTGGCCGCAACCCTTCAGGGTGCTCCTGATATAAAACTGCACCTAGCCCCTTCAAACTGGCATCTGTATGGAGGAGATCCGGCTTTTAGGCATTAGCAAACGCTAGAACTGGCACACTGGTAAGACACTGAATAATCTGCTGGAATTCATCAGTGCATGCTTTGTTTCATCGATCACCAAATGGTTCAGATTCCTTCAGATTCCTTCTTGTCTCCCATTGTCTGCTTCCATGACTTTTGAGTTGGTGCATACCCTTTGATAAGTTCTGTGAGTGGTCGCACAATAGCTGAGTAGTTGGCTATAAATCGCCTATAATATCCACTGTATCCCAGGAAAGACCGCAAAAGATTTCAAATTAGTGGGCTGAGGCCAGTTGGCAACTGCTGCAATCTTATCTGAGTCTGTGGCTCTACCATCCGCAGAGACTATGCGCCCCACATATTTCACCTGTGACTGGCAGAACTGACATTTATCTACTGAAAGTTTTAGACCTGCTTCCTCAAGCCTGTCTAGTACTTTGAGGAGTTGGTGTTCATGCTCCTCCAATGACCTCCCAAAGACTATCAAGTCATCTAAGTAAACCAACACCTCGAGAAGGTTCATGTCACCGACAGTCTTCTCCATCAACCTCTGAAAGGTTGCTGAAGCCCCTGTACTTTGAAACTGATAGAACCCCGAGACTTCCGGTGTTGGCGATGTAGGAGAAAGCCGTGTTGGAGAGGTCTCCCGGTTAAACTTGTAACTTATCCCTGTAAACACCGCAATTATTTTAAGAAAGTTACAAATTACGGTGCTATCTTTATCCCGGTTCGGAAATGAGTAGTGTTAAGCCCAAGACAGGTAAAGCGCCGAGCCCTCCGGTGACTCGCGGCGGAGCTGCTACTGTAGCCAGTAAACTTGCCAAGATGGCGGCGGAAAACCAGGTTGCAAGCAGCTCACCTGGACCCATAAGGGACTTGCCAGACGTCTTGTCACCGAGCCAGCTGGTTGCTGAACTGGAGAAACAGCGAGCCTCACTTCGAAGCGACATGTTGACTTTAATTCAGGAGCTTATTAAGCCAATACAGACCTCGGTGGATGCTCTCCGCGAAACGGTAAATAACTTTAATGGCCACCTCGCTGCTATAGAAACCCGGGTGGGGGATAACTTTGAACGGGTATCGAGCATGGAAAAGGCTGTGAAGTTGCTAGAAGCCCAAAATAAGTCTCTTCGAGACCGTGTTGACGATCTTGAAAACAGGTCCTGCAGAGTCAACCTCCGGGTAATCAACATTCCTGAGGGCAGCGAAAAGGGACGTGACCCGACCGAGTTCATATCGGAGCTGCTGATGAAGAACCTCGGCCCCACCGTTCTCCCCAAACCATTGGAGCTTGAAAGGGCTCATCGTTCTTTGGCCCCTAAACCCGGGCCAGGGGGAGGTAGGCCCAGGCCTTTTGTGATATGTTTTCACCGTTTTCGGGAGAGGGAGAAGGTGTTGTGTTGGGCTAGGCAAAACGAACTGAAATGCGGGGAAACAACAATACAGGTGTACCCGGATGTCAACTGCAAAGAAACGAGGTGCATTCAACAAAGTTAAGCAAGCCCTTTATCAGAAAGGAGTGAAGTTCAGGCTTCTTTTCCCTGCCCGCCTGCAAGTTTCATTCGAGGGTGACTCACTTTTGAGACTCCAGAGAATGTGCACAATGATTCGGACGTACTTTAATCCTGGATTTAATGTTGCCTTTTTGGGCATCTTGGTTGACTCCTTGTGGTTGTTTTTTTTTTGTTTGTTTGTTTTAAAATAATTATTACTACTATTATTATTATTATTTTTTTTTTTTATTGATTTCCAACTGTGATACTTAGTTTCCTTAGAGGAGTCAAATAGGGTGACAAACTGATTCCCTGGTTACCTTAGTTAATGTTTAAGGTTAATTTCATGTTTAAAGTTAATTTCATGTTGCTCCTTATCGAAGCGGTGTAAATCCCCCGGAATGACCTCTAGAACAAGAGAAGGCTATGGAAGCAGAAAACGTTACCATGGTAGGATTCTGTGGGGAGGGGGGTGGGAGGTGTTCATATATATACCCCCTTTTTTATTATTTATTATTATTATTTTATTATTATTATTATTATTATTATTATTATTATTTATTATTTTTTTTTCTTCTTCTTCTTCTTCTTCTTATTATTATTTTTTCTTCTTCTCTTGGGTGTGTGTGGTTTTGTTTTGTTTTTTCTCCCTTTTTTGTTTGCTCAGAAGCAACATCAGTCTTGGAAGAGGTGCTACTCCTTGTTTCTTTACTAAATGATGACCCGGAGTAAGAGTGTTCGTTTCATTTCCTGGAATCTGAAGGGTGTCAACCACCCCACTAAACGTAATAAGGTAATGACACATTTAAAACAGATTAGGGGTGACATCCTTTTTTTTACAAGAGACTCATCTCTGCTCCACAGACGTTAACCGTATAAGGCGACCGTGGATTGGTCATGTATTTCATTCTAAGTTCCCAATAAGGGCGAGAGGCGCAGCCATTCTTATACACAAGAATGTTCCATTTGAGTTGTCCAATTCTATTGAAGACCATAATGGTCGATTTGTAATTATTTTGGGCAGATTATGTGGCAAACCTGTGATTATGGCATGTGTTTATGCACCTGCATGGGATGATGATAAATTCTTCACGAGCTTTTTCTCCTCTCTTCCCAGAGTTGACGACCATTACTTAATAGTTGGCGGAGACTTTAACCTAGTTCAAAACTCCTCCCTGGATAGGTCTTCTGCTACCTCCCAGGTGTTGTCCAAATCAGCTAAGGTTCTTGATGCATACAAGACCAGGTTAGGTTTATTTGACCCATGGAGGGCCGGGTCCCTCTCAGGCAGTGCCTTTTCCTTTTTTTCGCACGTCCATCATTCATATTCAAGGATAGATTTTTTTCTTTTAGATAATCATTTCTTATCAGTAGTCCATCGGTATGAATATCACAGCATTGTAATTTCAGATCATGCCCCAGTATCGGTAGACATTGGCTTTCCTAATCATGTCTTTTCCCCCAGACAGTGGAGGCTTAACTCCTCTTTGTTAGCACAAACTTCTTTCAAAGATTTCCTTCATATACAATCCTTATTGTTTTTTGATACTAATGATGCTCCA
>JAAGKR010009095.1:3724-19460 GCA_011419295.1 Clarias macrocephalus | reverse complement strand
GATGGAGATTTGTGAGATGCACATCCAGGGCACGAAGCTCCCGTTCCACCACATCCCAAAGATGCTCTATTGGGTTGAGATCTGGTGACTGTGGGGGACATTTTAGTACAGTGACTCATTGTCATGTTCAAGAAACCAGTTTGAAATGATTTGAGCTTTGTGACATGGTGCATTATCCTGCTGGAAGTAGCCATCAGAGGATGGAGACATGGTGGTCATAAAGGGATGGACATGGTCAGAAACGATGCTCAGGTAGGCCGTGGCATTTAAACGATGCCCAATTGGCACTAAGGGGCCTAAAGTCTGCCAAGAAAAGATCCCCCACACCATTACACCACCAGCACCAGCCTGCACAGTGGGAACAAGGCATGATGGATCCATGTTCTCATTCTGTTTACGCCAAATTCTGACTCCACCATTCGATTGTCTCAACAGAAATCGAGACTCATCAGACCAGGCAACATTTTTCCAGTCTTCAACTGTCCAATTTTGGTGAACTCGTGCAAATTGTAGCCTCTTTTTCCTATTTGTAGTGGAGATGAGTGGAACCCGGTGGGGTCTTCTGCTGTTGTAGCCCATCCGCCTCAAGGTCGTGCGTGTTGTGGCTTCACAAATGCTTTGCTGCAGACCTCGGTTGTAACAAGTGGATATTTCAGTCAAAGTTGTTCTTCTATCAGCTTGAATCAGTCGCCCATCCTCCTCTGACCTCCAGCATCAACAAGGCATTTAGCCCACAACTGCCATGTGACTGGTTGATTAGATCATTGCATTAATGAGAAATTGAACAGGTGTTCCTAATAATCCTTTAGGTGAGTGTATATACATTCAGAGATATTAAAATTACTTCTAGTTAAATGTTACTAAAATCATAATTTATTTATTGTTCTATTGGCAGAAAACCAAAATCCAGTGTGATTTGATCTGATAAGTATAAATCTATGTTCATAAACCAACTTGGATGAAATTTTGAGGGGAAGATCAGAGTTATCATCAGAGACTGGCTTTTAATTTACAGAAAATTCATTAATAAATATTCAGAACAGCAATAAAATGTTTTCCATCAACACAATATTGTGTGTGTTGCAAATTGTGTTTAGTTTGTAAGAAATTAATTTGCTATTGTGACTGTTATGAAAACGCTGTTCATGATCATTTATCTGTTATTACAATCCAGATCAAATGTAGAAAAGAGTATAAACTGTAAGTACAGGAGTTTAAACAGCTTGATAACTTACATTTATATCCTGAAAAACAAATATTACCTTCACAGTTTGCTGAATAAACCGCCTGCATGTGTTTTGTAAAGACACTCAGCAAACCTGACTGTAAACATTAGAACTAATGTTCCACTACAGATACAGTAGAACATGATTACTGTCAGATTATAACATTTCTTACTTGTATAGTAAAAAGTAAAACTTTTAGCTCATTAGTTTTATCTGATCAACTTTAACATTTTAGTTTAAAATTTAAATAATAATGTAACAGTTTATTATTTAAAATTTAATCTCTCACATTTAAATAAAGTTAATTTGTTTAAAACTCTGATTTATAGCTTAATGACAAAAAGCTCCTGTTTTTGCCAGATTTACAGAGGAACACGTGAAACCTTGTACTGATGCAGGGAGAAGAAATGAAGAAGGTTTTTACTCACTGCAACGACCAGAGGAGTGAAAAACACCCAGCAGAGTTTCCACCAGATGCAGGGTTTATATCCGATCATCTCCTCTATGTTACTGTAGAACTTATTCACACCTACACAGACATCAGACAGTAATAATGTTCACCAAGAAATCTGTGGATTAAAGACATTCTACTGTGTTTAATCTTGAAATAAGACACTAGAGTAATAACGACCAACCGTCATCTGTACAATGTAGAGAAGTAACGGAGATATGACATATAGATAGATTATACAAATTATATATATATATATATATATATATATATATATATATAAATAAGGTCATTAAACAGTGTGTGTGTGTGTGTGTGTGTGTGTGTGTGTGGTGCTACAACAGCAGCTTTTAGTCCTCTTGTATAACATATGTTTACACACACAGTATATATTAAAAATTTAGGACTGATAGTCTTTTTTATTTATTTATGAAACATCACGTATCTTTACCAGCTATAAACTCTCCTTCTCTCTCTAGTCTCTCTTTATTTTCTCTCTTCACGTTAATAAAATAAAAAACATTTCAACTGGTCTTGTGACTGAGAAACCGCGAGCAGTGTGAACTGAAGATGTGAGAAAACCTACAGTGTATTAAGTAAATAAAAATGAAAATAATAATGTCGCTGTGTCTCACCATAAAACCATGAGATGGAGATACACTCGAAGAAAACCAGGAAGAGGAGACACATGCCGCTGGCCGAGTAATAATCGAAGAGTTTGAAGACGTAAAGGCCGCCCTGACGCAACAGGGAGAAATAAAACTCTGTGTTTCAGACACAAACACTGAGCAAAGTTGAAACTATTAAAATTTTAAACAAATATAGTGCATTAGTTATAAAAGTAAAAAATAAAATCCTTTATCTTTGATGTACATAATTTATTTTACAAATCTGAAATATATTTCATTTTATAATAAAAAGGTAATTTATTAAACTAAACAATAAATAGTTTATATATATACTGTATATTAATCTTAGTGTACACATGGTGTAATGTATAAATGTGCTGTTTATAAACCTACCAAATTTATTTACATTGTTTCATAACATCACATAAATACAGTAAAGTAAAGCCCTCACCTGTGTGATATTTGAGAGGCCGATTATATACGACACGACGCACACACACGCAATGAAAATCTCTCGCCTCTTCCTCAGGAGTGCTGGAAACTCGTCCACCAGAGCGGTGATGAAGCCTTCGACTGTACAGAACTGCAGAATCGACAAAACTCCACATTACAGAGATTCCTGAGCTGTAGGCCTGGTTAATGACACTAACTGTGTGTGTGACTGGGCGTGTCCCAGGTGCTGTCCAGTGGTTAATGACACTAACTGTGTGTGTGACTGGGCGTGTCCCAGGTGTTGTCCAGTGGTTAATGACACTAACTGTGTGTGTGACTGGGCGTGTCCCAGGTGTGGTCCAGTGGTTAATGACACTAACTGTGTGTGTGACTGGGCGTGTCCCAGGTGTGGTCCAGTGGTTAATGACACTAACTGTGTGTGTGACTGGGCGTGTCCCAGGTGTTGTCCAGTGGTTAATGACACTAACTGTGTGTGAGACTGGGCGTGTCCCAGGTGTTGTCCAGTGGTTAATGACACTAACTGTGGGTGTGACTGGGCGTGTCCCAGGTGTGGTCCAGTGGTTAATGACACTGACTGTGTGTCTCAGCGTGGGTGAGAGTCGGTCTGTACAGCTGCCTGACCACACCCACATTCACACCCAGTCACACTTTCAGCAACAACACACATCTGATAATGTTACGTTGTCTTAAACAACACGCGTCTCTGCAGTAATCACTCCTAAGTCCTCCTGAATCGCCTCCTAAGCCAAGCTACAAAGCTAACTAGGATTGTACACCCTACTAGCACTGGCTTTATATTTAACACTATTTAGGATTAACTGATTGAATAAAGAAATAAACCATACAAACAGTGTTTGTGGAACTGTTGTATAAAAGCAATAACTTGAGGTCGTGCTGTTGTACTGAATATCAGCACGGCTGTGATATCTTCAGTACTCATGCCTACGACCGCATCACAGATGATTTTTAGGACAACAGCACGACCTCGAGCGTGAAATTGCTTAAAGATAATAACGGCATAACAGTGTGAATATACAGTAACAATGAGACATGTTTAGAAGGAAGAGAAAGTCGAGGCTCTGAAGAGATGTGATTGACTTGACCTCACCTCTGTGTCATGAGTTGTACGGTGTAAGGAAAAAATGCTTTAATGTGCTTTAATACGTTCTAATGTACAGTTCTTTAAAAAATCTAAGAATGACAAAACATGCAAAAATATTTCGCTCACTTCATGAGATCAGGGCTTGATGAGTTTAAGAAGAAAAAACTGAAACTGTTTATAGAAAAGCATTAAAGCTACAGGAAGAGGAACGTGCAATAAGAGCTGTTTATATGAGAACGATTCTAAAAAACCAGATAATGAGAACGTTACAACAGAACTGAAAGGACGCCTGTCTTAAGAATGCCACACACACACACACACATACACAGAGAGAGAGAGAGAGAGAGAGAGAGAGAGAGAGAGAGAGATGTAAATTAAGTAAAACTTTATTTATTATTACATGGTAAACAGAGTAAGTGTTTAGGAAGAATCACTCGGTCCAGGATAACAAACTGAATGTGAAGCTAAAACCATCTGCTGAGGTAAGGATGTGAAATAATTCCCAAGAATCTGGCCAGTCAGTACAAGCCCGAAGTTGGCAAAGCACACACACACACACACACACACACACACACACACACACACGGTTTTCTGAGCCCCTAACACGGGGCTCAGCTCTCAGTAAACTGTGTTGTAGATCCTCTAACCGACTGTGTGTGTGTGTGTGTGTGTGTGTGTGTGTGTGTGTGTGTGTGTGTGTGTGTGTGTGTGTGTGTGCGTGTGCATGTCTGATCCTGCTCTAACGATAGAAGAAGAGTAATCAGACCATGTTCTATCCGAGAGCGTGTTCGGGTTTGTGTTTTGGGTCTGTAGCTGTTGTGGTGTGTTGTAGATGTTTCAGTGTCCTGGCAGACGTTTCTCCCACTGATTTTGTCCTCATCAGTCTCGGGTTGCAGTAACACCTGCGTCAACCTGCCTTTATCTCATCTTTTTACCTTGTGTTACCTCTAAATCCCAGCAACATACTCCTCTTCTAATACAGCATCTTAAATACGGTATCCCTCACTCACCTGTCCAGAACAGAGTTTACGATGTCAGGGAACGAAGGAATAAAGACATGAAATAAAATCGAAATAAAATACAAAAAAATAAGTTAGAGTAGCGTGCAGTATAAACAGTATACTGTTTAGTAGGAGTGTTCAAAATCATCATCACTATTTAATAACAGTTGCAGCGGTACCTTGGCATACGAACGCCCCGCCCCTGTGAATGTTCACCCTGACTACTAAAATTTTTGTTCATTTTTTCGGCACACGAGCAACTGAGCTGAAACTCGTTTGCGTCAGTGGAAGCCAAGTTATTATTTTTTGTTTTTGCATTTTGTGTAAGATTTATTGAAGCTGTAGCACCCGGGTCCCAAGAATGTTATGTTTTGATTGTTTTTATATGCAAAAATATGATTATAGTGTTGGACATTGGTAATATCGGTCATATTTTTGGCTGGCTGGTGTATTTACATTACAGTGTAACCTTGGATTACGAGCATAATTCATTCCGGAAGCATGTTCGTATATCGAACACTCAAATCAAAGCAAATTTCCCCCATAAAAATAATGGAAACTCAAATTATTCGTTCCACAGCCCCAAAAAATAAATTATTAAATTAAAACAAAAAATAATTCATACAAAATATAAAGTAAAAATAAAACAAATTAACCTGCACTTTACCTTTTAAAAAAGTAAAAATAAATCCAGACAAATGAGTGTTTTGGTGTTTGTGCGCACACGCGGTGTGTGTGTGTGTGTAAAGCTAAAGTACGAGGAGAGCCCCTCCCCTCTCCCTCCTCTTGTCTTACACAGTAACCCTTCCTCCTCTCTTATTTGACTACTGTGTGGGACGACTTTCACCGTCAGAGGCACCGCTGTAAACATTTCAAGATAAAATCAAAAACACAAAATTTAAATAATTGCTATAAACATATCAGCTAAAATCATAAGAATGATCAGCTTTGAAAAGATCTTCATTACACCCACGTGAATCTGTTTCTCTTTAGGAGTTAGGTTACCCAAACAACAATTTTGTAACAAATTGTAAAAAATATTTTTTAAAAGTAATAAAACTTTCACTCTGAAAAGAATTTCAAACATTTTTAAACTAAAAATAACATAAATGTTGCAGAGAGAAACAGATAGACGCGAGTGTAATTTTTTATTTCACTGTATTGGCGCAGTTAGATTCAGTATATCAGAATAAACGCAGGAGTGTTATCAGGTATCGGTCATCACTTCGTCTCCTCTGTTTAAACACGGGACAGGAAGTGAAGGAACTGTTTTAGGAGTTTAAGGAACTGCTGGCGCTAACTGATGACATAAAAGTGTTAAGAGTAGAGAGGAGGACTTTTAAGAGGCTCAAGAGTTTCTCTAGCAGAGGACAAAATGGCGTAAGGAAGAAACACTGAACGTAAAGCTAAAAGTAAACGCTGCTCTTCTGTCTGATCTGGTTTTCTTGTTGTTTTACTTCCTTCCATCTCTCTTGGATTGTTGGCTACAAACCATCCAAAAGTGCAGCTTAAATAAACTGTCCTGTGATCATGTAAACTGGTGAAAGCTGAGACATTTTGCTCCCATCAGTCTGAAATGGATCACAAGTAATAAAATCAGTTTAGTAAATAAATGTAAGAACTTTAATATAGTAACTACTGTGTGGAAACTGATTCACATTTTCAACATTTGTCTGTTTTATTTCACTTTAAGTAATTTAGCCTATAACAGAAACTTTGCATAAAGTAGCCTGTAGTCATGATTATACAGCTTCATTATTTAGAAACATTATGATTTCACTGTCGGTTCTATTATCATATAGTCTGTTTTCACAAAGAGCTCATTTCAAGACCTTTGCAGAGGTCAGAGGTTATTTTATTAACCCCCTTTTTATTTTTTTTATTTTTTTTATTAGCCCCCTCGCTAAGATAAAGGGTTTTGTACTTTCCTTACTCAGAGTTGCTCTAAGAAGTTTTCTAAATCACTTTTAGTCTAGGACTCCCAGCGAGGACTTTTTAAGCTAAGATAGGAGCTCTGAGAGAGAATTCTAAGAAGCTTTGTGAATACGGGGCCTGATGTGTGCATTCAGTCCGAATTAAATCAGATCTGTCTCACATCAGGGTAGAAACTTTGAGTTCTGAGTCACTTCAGGCTGTAACGGCGTGTAGCATCAGCGCGGATTCGCTGCATCGTGCACAGGAAATGACACGGCCGCTGTTCACGTCATCATAATTCATAATCTCACTTTCCTCAGATCAAACAGCAGGCTGTTAATCTTATCTGAACACCTGCTTCAGTGCTGATCTAAACCCCGCCTCCTGAACGCACGTAATCATAACAAAGACGGAGGAAAGAGTTCAGACGCAGGTTTAATTGACTTCGAAAATAAATGAGGTCAAATTTTTTAAGTCTGTTTGTCTGTTTTATCCTCTTATAATTAGTTTTTAATGATTAATATCTAACTTTGATTTTGAATTAGATTTCCATTACATCTCCAAACTGCTATGACTCAGACTGAGACCAGCCGTAAAAACCATAAAGTTATATTTAAGTTGTTATATTTACATTAGATTTTTATTTGCAAATCAAATTTTAGACATTTCATCCAGTTTTCTACTTTGACCTGTAATGAGTTATAGTTTTAAACAGTCCTGCTCTAACACCACAAGTGTATTTGAGACAATTACTAGCCGAATTTTGATCCTTATGAGATTCAACACAAACTTATAGTTAAATTATGAGAGTTTAACACAAAAGAGAAAATGTAAAAAAAAAAATTCTGGATTTTTCCTCGATTTTCTCCCTAATTTAGTCGTGTCCAATTCCTCCCCGTCACTAGGGGGCTCCACATTAAGGCTACTACTACCACTCAGCCGGGAGGGCCAAAGACTATCACGTGTTTCCTCCGAACCGCGTGACGCCAGCCGACCGCATCTTTTTGAACTGCTCGCTCGCGCACCATTGGGGGCGGAGTAACGCACTCGGAGGACGGCGCTATCCGCTCTCTCCGTTGCGTGAGCTCACAGACGCCCCTGACTGGCTGTAGAGCCGTGATTAATGTGGGAGGAGCACTAAGTACCTCTAATCCCTCCCCTCTGAGAGAGCTCGGCCAATCAGCTCTCTCTAGACCTCCGGCTGCGAGAGGTTACAGCACCACCCGGGATTCGAACTGGCGATCTCAGGATGATAGGGCGAGCGCTGCACCACTGCGCCACTCGGAGGCCCAAAATGTAAAATGTTAAATTTTTAACAAAGAGGAACATCAGTAGATAAACATCATGCAGGCATTCAGAAACAAAACAGAAACTACCATTACTGTGTGTGTGTGTGTGTGTGTGTGTGTGTGTGTGTGTGTGTGTGTGTGTGTGTGTTGCTCACAACCCCTACAGAAGTTCTTCGACTCTCTGCGTTATAGTTTATTATAGTTTAAGATTTTTGAGTTTAGACTGCAGATGAAGCCTAAAGCCCTGTTCAGACTGGATTAGTTTTCTCTACAGAGGTGTTTAATAAAACATTTACAGACTGTATGTGTGTGAGACTGTAAATATCACAGTATTCTCTCTGCTATAACCTGAGCGGTGATATAAACCCCATCAGGACGGGTGTGTGGGGGAGACTGCGCTTTAGCTTAAGCTGTAAAGACGCTCCAAAACACTCACACTTTCCCCTTTTGCCCCTGGAACTGAAACAAAAAACAACTAAATAAATAAAAATTAAAAGAAGTATAAAAGGGCGTGGCAGGGAAGTGACACCTGCAGCGAGGTTTACAGAACTTAAAGTTTTTATTTGTCATATATACATCACGGCACAGTGAAATTCTATATTCATCACATATTCCAGCTTCTTGTTAGCAGGGCGGGTCAAAGTGCAGAATCGAACCAGCAACCTTCTGAACAGTAACCCAGAACCTTAACACACTAACACACTACCGCCCCGTTACTGAGCGCCCAAACTCACTGAATTACCTACAGACATTCTGACATGTTGACCTTTTTAAAAAAGGTCACACACACACACACACACACACACACACACACACACACAAATCAAGTCCAATTTGAAAAATGTGATTTGAAATGCTGCGAGTGAAATGGTTCTAACTTATATATACTGTACTTATATACTGTATATATGAGTGCGTGCATGTGTGTTCATGAGTTAGCTAAAATTCATTCTGTAAAGCTGGACTGTAATTAAAAAACTTTACTCTTATTTACTGTAACATTTATAAACATCTTAAACATCTACACTGCGGATAAACTGCTAACTGCTCCAGCTTTCCACCAGAACTCCCAGCACATCTGGGCCCGTATTCACAAAACTTCTTAAGCCTATAAGTTGCTCCTAAATCTTAGAATTATGACATTTTCTTAGAATTTTCCCTTAAATTTAGGATTAAATCTTAGTAAAGATAAAAATGATTCACAAAAAATCTTAGCCCTAAAAACAGCTCCTAAGGTAAAAATAGTTAAGAGTAGAGAGGAGGACTTTTAAGAGGCTTAAGAGTTTCTATAGCAGAGGACAAAATGGAGGAAGGAAGAAATATTCTCCAAACACTGAACGTGAAGCTAAAAGTAAACGCTGCTCTTCTGTCTGATCTGGTTTTCTTGTTGTTTTACTTTCTTCCATCTCTCTTGGATTGTTGGCTACAAACCATCCAAAAGTACAGCTTAAATAAACTGTCCTGTGATCATGTAAACTGTAAAAGCTGAGACATTTTGCTCCCATCAGTCTGAAATGGATCACAAGTAATAAAATCAGTTTAGTAAATAAATGTAAGAACTTTAATATAGTAACTACTGTGTGGAAATTGGTTGTTTCAAAAGTCGATGCATTTTGCAGTTTTAATGAACTTTAAGATATTTAGCCTAAACAGAAACTAGCCTGTAGTCACGATTATACAATTTCTTTATTTACAAACATTATGATTTCACTGTCTGTTCAATATCATATATTATATTTTCATAAAGAGCTAATTCTGCTTACAGCAGAGTGAGTCTCTCCCTGTGCCAGTCTCTCCGTGTGCCAGTCTCTGCCTGTGTCAGTCTCTAACTGTGCCAGTTCCTTCTGTCTGTGCCATTCTCTGTCTGTGCCATTCTCTGCCTGTGCCAGTCTCTCCCTGTGCCAGTCTCTTCGTGTTCCAGTCTCTGCCTGTGTCCCCCTGTGCCTGTGTCTCCCTGTGCCAATCGCTCCCTGTGTCAGTCTCTAACTGTGCCAGTTCCTTCTGTCTGTGCCATTCTCTGCCTGTGCCAGTCTCTGCCTGTGCCAGTCTCTTCGTGTTCCAGTCTCTGCCTGTGCCTGTGTCCCCCTGTGCCTGTGTCTCCCTGTGCCAATCGCTCCCTGTGCTAGTCTCTGCCTGTGTCTCGCTGTGCTAGTCTCTGCCTGTGCCTGTGTCTCGCTGTGCTAGTCTCTGCCTGTGCCTGTGTCTCCCTGTGCTAGTCTCTGCCTGTGCCAGTCTCTGCCTGTGCCAGTCTCTCCCTGTGCCAGTCTCTCCCTGTGCTTGTGTTTCACCAGCCAGAGGAAAGGCTTCAGATTTAACATCAGTCTATTCTGCTTGAAAATGCACACACCCAGTTATGGTTAATCACTGTACAGAGTCAGACCTGCCTACTGATTAGACAGTGTTTGACGTACCTAGCTTGGTATTAAAGTCAGAATTATGATGCCATAATTGTTGCCATGGAGTGCTGTATCCTGTGCGGTGTACAGACGGGCGTATGTGAGGGACAAGAACGTAATTTCAATAACTGTTAAATTATTATCTGCACATCACAGAAACAACACTGAAGTGGTATTGTAGTGCAATGGCTTCTGGGTCATTTCCCACAAGTCTACAGTGAAGCCAGTCTGCATGTAATCTATCAATTTTTCACCAAAAATAATTAAGAGTAAAGTCACATCATCCAGAACAGATGAAGTAAACACCTGGACCACAGAGAGAAAACGCCCTCTCGTACTCAAAGCCAATGTCTAAATGTTACATGAGAAGTGTGAAAATATCTCCTTGTTGGATCACCGACTACATTATAGACATTTAAGGCCATCCAGAAGCAAAGGAGGAACTTCCACACAACTGCCCCCCCGCCCCGCCCCCCCAAATGCTTTACCTTCTTTTTGGTGTTGCAGTGGCAGCACACGGTCCACAGGTACCGGACAGTCCGCCACAGCAGGATGATGAAGAGGCCGCCGAAGAATGTGACCATGGACGAGGCGAGGAAGGCCCACCACATGCGCTGCCCGTTACTGTCACATGGCACTTCGGGGAAGTGCGGGATGACCAGGTCCATCTTCTTGGAGTTCGCCATCATGGAGTTTTGTGAGGGCTCGAGCCGATCGTCACCATCTTTAGCTGGAAGCATGCGGGCCCCGTGTGCTCATCGGCCATGCAGACCCGCGCGGCGTGGGAAACGTGTTCGCAGGAGGAAACCCACTAAGAAACCAACAGCGTGTTTATCATGTTGATCAGCAGCGACGCTCCATCAGGGATGAGATGAAACCGAGCTCACGATCAGGACTAGTCGGATTTACACATGAATCCATTTGTTTACAAAGAGTTCAGCTCAGGAAAGGAGATGAGACGTTCACATGAAGAACTTCTTGATCTTGTTCTTGATTTTTAGACAGATTTTCTTATAAAAAAAATAAAAATAAAAAAAACACTGTTTCTTGAGCACTGAATTGTTTTTATCTGAACATTTTAGCCCATGTTTCGCTCTACAGTGTGATATAAAGCATCACACCATGAGGATCAGAGTCCTGAGGAGAGACCAGCTTCAGCTCCTGCAGTGTATCACATCCGTCCTGCATCACTCAGAGTGTGTGTGTGTGTGTGTGTGTGTGGTGTTCAAATGTACAATAAACAGACTCGTGGTGTGTTTTCTTCTCATGTTGAGCTCCTCAGTGTGTGTGTGTGTGTGTGTGTGTGTGCGCGCGCGCGCTGCTGTTTCCAGAGGTTCGTTTGTTTCTGAGAGATCAAAGCTCCCGGCGGCTGCACGCGCGCGCTCCTCTGATCCTCTTTAGTCCCGCTCCTCTCCTCTTATTCTGGGAGACACACACACACACACACACACACACACAACGGTACACAGTTACACAGAAGGGCGGATGCTCTTCAGCACACACACACACACACACACAGTACAGGATTCAGTGCTTCAAGTCGCCCGAAACATCTCGATTCGACGATTTAAATCCGAATAAAACATTTTGTAACAGAAATAAGATTCGGTTCGGTACCTCACAGACCCGGTCCAGTCCCGAGTTCCGCTGGGAATCAGTACAATTATTACAATAGATAAATGAAAAAGGCAACAGGTTCGGAGAAGCCGCGAGCTCGGGCGCTTTCTCCTCTCTCACATGAGCGCGCAGGATCTCGGGAGCGCGCGCGCGGAAGATAGAGAGATGCGCGCTCCCGAGAACCTGCTCAACAGACGGCGGCGTCCCACATCTCTCTCTCTCTCACACACACACACACACACACACAAACTAGAGCGACACCATTTAGAGGGAACTATGTCCCCCTGGTGAGAGACCGACCTGCTCTAACTGCTGAACATCTCCACCAACTGCTCAATTATTATTACTCATTACTAATCAGACCTGTACTCACCCAACTGTGATATTATGTCATGTTTTCTGCTTAAATAAGAAGAAGAAGAAAAAGAAGAAAAAGAAGAATTGTTTTATTATTATTATTATTATTATTATTATTTACATGACAATCTGTAATTACTACATGATTATTGTTTATTATCTTACTATCCTTCCTACTGGATGTTGACCATTTCCTTTGGGATCAATAAAGAGTTGTTCCTCTCAGCAGGATGATAAAGATATTTTCTTTCAGCAGGATGTCGAAGTCTCTAAACACTAGACCTATTATTTCAGAATACTTCTGACATTTTTTAATGTATTGTTTCAAAAGTTTTGGCTTGTTCTTGGAACAATTTATTATTGTAAAATTCTAATGTCTTATGTTAAATTTTAGATTTACAATAAGCTCTAAGTTATAACCTCAAAATTCTAACTTATCTCATAATCTGGAATTATATCTCACAAGTCTTGATGTATTGTCTGTAGATAATATTGTATTATTTCCTTGCAGTTATTACACTTTCCAGATGTTTCGCCATCAAAGCATCACAAATATTCACAATTATTAGTTGCTAATAGAGGACAACAAAACAATTCAAGAAAAAAAAATCATATAAAATTTTACTAGTGATCATGTGTGTTGATGAACATAAGGATATTGTTATTTACATGAGTGTTTTTCCTATTTGCTCTGAATTTTAATGAAAGAAGTAAAAGTTCCCTTTGATGTTACTAATAATGTATGAGAAGAAACACCATTTTCATCAGTTTAATATTTATTACCCCAAAAATATAGACAATAACAAGGACAGCCCCAAATAACAAAACTTGACGATATCAGTCGCAGGTGTTTCCACCAGTGAAGCTGGACAGCGACGTCTCAGGCTCCTCACTGCCTCATGATGATGTTCTGAGGCGATGGTTCCACTCTTCCACAAGTGCTACACGCAGTTCTGCCAGGTCACGTGGGGGTGGGGTACGATATCATCCAGTCTCTCCTTCAGCTGGTCCCAGACCTGCTCTATGGGGTTCAGGTCAGGGGACATTGATGGCCACCATATGAGACACTCCAACTTCCTGAAGTCGAGCTGTGACAATTCAGCCACGATGTGGAGGATCATCATCATCCATGAACAGGAAGTCGGGGGTGCTGGTGGAATGGGGGGATGATGATGATGGGTTCTATGATGTCTCTGAGGTAAGAACGTGCAGTGACTGAACCATCTACAATAACCACATCTGTTTTGCTCTGACTGGTGATTCCTGCCCAGACTGTTGCACCTCCTCCACCAAAGCAAACCCTGGGGACCATGTTGACCTCAGCGTATCGCTCACCTCGCCTTCTCCAGCGACGGTGACCCGACACTCATCAGTGAACAGGACGGTGGGCCACTGCTGCATTGTCCAGGTCACATGGTCTTGTGTCCACTGCAGACGTTCACGGCGTGTCTCGGTGTCAGTGGAGTCGCCTGTGACGGTCGTCTGGCATTCAAGCCACAGCGGTGGACTCGGGTGCGAATGGTTTGTCTGGAAACCCTCGTACCCCTCACATCTGGTACACGGGCCTGCAGCTGTGTGGCAGTTACATAACGATGTCTGAGTGCAGAGGTCCTTCGGTACTGGTCATCGCTGCGGTCTGTCACTCGTGCGGCTCCACTCCTGGGTCTGTCATGAACTCTGTCAGTAGTTCTGTGTCTTGATGCAAGTCTGCTGATGACACTTTGAGACACACCAAGTTCACGAGCAACATCTGACGGCCTGCCACCGACCCGAAGGCGCCATGGCCAGGTGGCGCTGCTCGTCCGTTAAGTGACGTCGTGTGTTTATGGCTGTTTGAATGATGAACTTGGAATGACTTACTGACAATAGCAACTTTTTATACCCACAGAATGTTGAAATTGATGCCACATTGAAAAGGGTTGTGTTTTGGTATTGGCCCCAGTATAAGACACACCTGTACACAATGAGACCATTACATGGAAAACACACAATGAGGCGTCTGTCACCCCGATACACTCACCTCCCCGTCCCAAAAATGTCTGAAGTGAAACAAACACCGTGTGTATGACGTCCACTGAGTCTCTCACAATATCCCCAACTTCATGTGCGTAGTGTAGTTGGAATGACAATAAAAATTTTACTTGACTTGACTACAAACTACTTTCTAAATGATTTCTTAACAGGTCACTATATTGTGGAAATAAATATAAAAATAAAACCCTAAATAACCACAGTTTGGATATAATGTGTGTTACAAGGCAGTCCTCTAATAGGCAACTTTCATTAATAATGTTCAGGAATATTGTCCTGATGTTCTATTACACACTTCTGTGTTAATCACATTCAGACTAGAAGAGGCTCATTTCTGTAGAATTGGAGTGTCTGAGCGCCCCCTGGTGGATGAGCGTGTTACACTTAAACAGTAAACGTATTTAAAAGCGCATTTCATACTATAGAAGCAAATGAAAGTTAAAATAAAATAAAATAACGCGATTATAGACCTGACGTAGATTAGACAGAGAGTGTTGAGTGTTAAATGCAGAGCTAAGTTAAATAATCAAACCAAAACATTTATAGCAACCATCATCATCATTAACAGAAAAACAATCATCATATTATTTTTCTATCATCCCAGTGTATTATCATTAGTTTTTTTTTTTACATTTATAGTTAAAGGAAAAACGAGCATATATGAAGGAGTATAAATATCCACATAGAAAGAAAATCTTAGAGTGAGGGTGAGGGTGAGGGAGGGAGAGAGAGGGTGAGGGTGAGGGAGGGAGAGAGAGAGAGAGAGAGAGACAGAGAGAGAGAGACAGAGAGAGAGAGAGAGGGGGGGGGTGAGGGTGAGGGAGGGAGAGAGAGAGAGAGAGAGGGGGTGAGGGTGAGGGAGGGAGAGAGAGAGAGAGAGAGACAGAGAGAGAGAGGGGGTGAGGGTGAGGGTGAGGGAGGGAGATTATTTGAATACAGTCAGCACCAGCAGGACACAATCATCAGACTGTAATCTGCTCTACAGGGCAACAGAGAGGATTTTTAGAACACAGCATGCACACACACACACACACACACACACACACACACACACACACACACACACACACACACACCCTGAGGCAGAACAACACAAACTTAAACATGTATTTCGGAGCAGGTTTCTGAGCCCCGTGCTCGACCGAGTCGACTCTGTGTAATGCATTACTGGCTGGTTGTCCTGCATCCTCAATAAACAAGCTACAGTTAGTCCAAAATGCAGCCGCCAGGGTTCTCACCAGATCAAGAAAATATTCAATTCAATTCAGTT
>JAAGKR010009094.1:0-28080 GCA_011419295.1 Clarias macrocephalus | reverse complement strand
ACACACACACACACACACAGACAGACAGACAGACAGACACACACACACACACACACACACACACACACACACACACACACAGACACACACACACACACACACACACACACACACACACACACACACACACACACACACACACACACACACACACACACACACACACACACACACACACACACACACACACACACACACACACACACACACACACACACACACACACACACACACACACACACAGACACACACAGACACACACACACACACACACACACACACACACACACACACACTTGCACCAGTCACTTTATGCACCACTGGTCTGTCCACTACCTCAGTAATACAGAATTATGTACATACCTTGTTCCATATTGTTTCGTTCACTGTTTTTACTGTTCTATATTGTCATATACTGTACAATGTCACTTTAAACAACAAAAATAAGCACATTTGCACTACTTATTGCACTGTTCGGTTTTGCAACATATCGGCATTCTGTGAAAATAATTGTCCCTTTTTGCAGGACAGTTACTCAGTTGTACCACAGTTTTAGGTTAGTTTGTGTTATTTAAGTTTTTTTTGTGAAGTGTTGTTTGTTTGTAAAGGGAGTGTGAGTAAAGTAATTTCAAGTCTCTACATGTACGCACTGTATGTGTAGCAGAATTGACAATAAAGTTAAATTTGACTTTGACTTCAGTGAACTGGCTCAGATGGCCCACAATCTTGGGGTAACTCGGGTCAATCAATTTCAGCCACACATTGCTAACCTTACTGGCTCTTGTCGATTTCTTCTTTACAACATCAGAAGAAGAAGAATTCGCCCATTTCTTTCTGTACAGGCTACTCAGGTCCTTGTTCAGTACCTTGTTATTTCAGTTCTGGACCACTGCAACACGCTCTTGGCAGGTCTGCCTATGACCACTACTTGTCCTCTGCATCGGATCCACAATACAGTTACATGTTTTTAACTTTCCTGAGTTCTCCCACAACCCTGGGTCGATTCCAGATGGGGGGCATGGGGTAGCACCGGCCCCCACTGAAATATGATTGGTCCTCCCTGGTGCCCCAAAACCAACATCATTTGGCAAATGTACTGTCAACCTGACAAATGTCAAATCCAAATGTCATTGGATCAGAGCACTGTCACTCACTCATTGGCTTAGAACGCCGTCACTCATTGCTTGATCTGCAAAGGGGGTTTTTATGAATAAATGTACAAAATTGGAATTTTTTCCCAAAAATACTAAATGATTTTCAGGCTCTTGTGGCAGGGCTACATTTAACTTAACACCACCCATATTAGTGCACAGGGCATTGCTCAAGACTTTGGAAATCATGTTTAATGTTTTCTAAGACATTATGTATTTCAAATTGAATCTGATTTCCCATGGGCCCCCCCCTGACTGATTCATGGTCTCCCCTGTGCACCCCAACACCCCCCCTCCCCCTCCACTTACAAAATCCTAGAATCGTCCCACACCTGCTCACTTCTCTGCTCCCTGCACTGGCTTCCTGTAGCTGCCCGCATCAAATTCAAAACCATGGATGCTTGCCTACAAAGTTAAAAACGGACCAGCGACACTTACCTCTCAGCCCTAATCACATCCCGCACCACATCACGTTCCCTCTGATCCCCCAGCACCAGCACCATATTTCAGAGATCAAGGACAACATGCATCAAGATTTTTTTCTGTTCTGGCACCTAGGTGGTGAAAAGAACTTCGTCTAGACGTGCGTACAACTGAGTATCTGCCAATCTTTAAATGATGACTAAAGACCATCTGTTTCTTCAGTATTTGGCTTAATCTCGCCCACAACCCATTCCTCCGAAATAAGAGCGTCTGTCTGAATGCTAACGTTAATGAAGAATGTGATACTGTATATCTGTATCTGATGTGGCCATGTTCTAGACAGAAGTGTCAGTGTGGTGTGTGAACAGTTCCTCAACCTCAGACACATCATTTCATCAACCACAGATGGTAGTTTACACAGTTCTTATGTTTGTTTGTTTCCATCCACTATCCTTTCTAGCCAATGCTGTTAGTGTGGTTACATGCACATCACAGTCACACTATTGTTTATCTTACATTTACATTTACATTCATGCATTTGGCAGATGCTCTTATCCAGAGTGACTTACAAAAAGGTTTTCAACAGGTCTGAAGTGCCGCGGCTCTGTAGATATCTCGACATCACTCCAACGCTGGCATGTTTCTCCAGATCCAGAGCGCTCATGTAAAAGTCTTTGCGATTCTCCCAGTCATTTTTTCCATTATTGTTGTTTGTCATTCTTCTTTTTTTCCCATTGAAATGAACGTTCGTGAAATGTGATGTTACTCTCTGTTGCTACAGATCTCATTCACTTGCAATCAAATCTACAGATACAATTACAGAGCGCACTCTCTTTCAATTCAACCTTGTCATTAAATTTCCTCCCCTGGCTCTTATCAGATTTTTCGGTATGTGAATCAACCGTTGCATTTTCTTGCATAAATACATTTCTAGTGGCTCCTGTTACTCCGGTTTCCTCCCACAGTCCACAGACATGCAGATTAGGCTAATTGGCGTTGCCAAATTGCCCATAGTGTGTGTATGTGTGTGTGCCCTGCAATGAATCGGCACCCTGTCCATGGTGTACCCCGTCTTGTGCCCGTCGTCTCCTGCGATAGGCTCCAGGCCCCCTGAGACCCTGAATACAGGATAAAGTGGTACAGACAATGAGTGTGTGACAGTGAGTGCGTGAATGGAAAGTTTTAATTTTTATAAATGTGGTCTTATTATAAAATAAAATTATATTTACAGTGGCAAGAAAAAGTATGTGAACCGTTTGGAATATCATGGTTTCCTGCATTAATTTGTCATGAAATGTGATTTGATTTTTATCTAAGTCAAGAATATTGACATATTATAATGTCCCTAAAATAATAACACAACAAATTCTGATCTTTCATGTCTCATTCTTTGTTGAGAACAACCATAAAAAAGTATGTGCCCAGGAAGACTGGGCTAAAAGTCCTCCTGAACCATGTGCAGGTCTGATATAAGCTACAGGAAGCTCCTGGTTGGGGTTGTTTCTGTCAAGGGGGCGGAGTCGACCAGTTATTATTTCCAAAGTCTCACTTACTTTTTCCATTACCATTTTGTATGTTGTAATGAGTGTTCAATAAAGGCATGAAAAATCAGATTTTTTTTGTGTTATTATTTTAGGTGCATTAAATTTGTCAATACTCATAGATGATTAGATCACATTAATGACAAATTAATGCACAAAACCATGAAATTATATTTATATAAGTGGAATGAGTGTAATGAATGTGGAGGAATCAAAAATGTGAATTTGACTTCATATTATATATACAGTATATTTGGAAACAAATAAGAGAGCTTAAGAAGTTTACTCCAGGAAACTTCTGGAATGTCATCAAGAGAAAGATGGAGCGTCACAAACCATCAAGTAAAGCTGAGCAGAAAGACTGGTGTATAAAGAATATATAAAAAACACATGAAAGTTGTAACATCAAATCAGGGTTATTATTCCACCAAATACTGATTTCTTATTGTTATTTAGCCAAAGCGTAAAAACAATTTGTTTACAAATTATTTGCATTTTTTTTAAATTTAAGTTATTAAAGCTCTGCAAAAACTGCATGGTCTCGGGTTATTTTGATATGTTGTGATGATGTCATTTCCCTTAAATATACACTCTAAATAACAATAGTTATTTTTTTTAATTAAGGAGAAATATTGTCAGCATTTCACAAAAAGTCACATGCACCTGTAAGCAATAAAACATAAGAAACTGATGTTATTTACGGACTCTTATTTTTTCTAGAGCTGTATTTAGCACATTTAGCTCTGCAGGCAAAAATGAAGTGATACTCATGAAAACTATTGAAAAAAAAAGAAGAAAAGCAAGAATAATAAGAATAATAAACTACTACTACTAATAATAAAATCACTAGCAGCTATTATCGTTTGTATCTGTCTCTGTATCAGTTCAGTCTTAATGATGGATTCTCTAAATAGTGTACTGAGCATTACGTTAGTTGTTTGCATTGTCTGTCTGTCTGTCTGTCTGTCTGTGTCTGTTACTCACACATGAACAGTGTTTTCACTGGCTGATGATACTGATGTAGAGGCACATTATTATTTTCCTGCATGTGTGTGTGTGTGTGTGTGTGTGTGTGTGTGTGTGTGTGTGTGTGTGTGTTGTGTCTGTGTGTTGTGTGTGTGTGTTGTGTGTGTGTGTGTGTGTGCGTGTGTGTGTGTGCGTGTGTGTGTGTGTGTGTTGTGTGTTGTGTGTGTGTGTGTGTGTGTGTGTGTGTGTGCGTGTGTGTGTGTGTGTGTGTGCGTGCGTGCGTGTGTGTGCGTGTGCGTGTGTGTGTGCGCGTGTGTTGTGTGTGTGTGTGTGTTGTGTGTGTGCGTGTGTGTTTGTGTGCGTGCGTGTGTGTGTGTGCGCGCGTGTGTGTGTGTGTGTGTGTGCGTGCCTGACATCTGTTGCCTCATGTATAACCAGCATCTGTATGAAATACCTGAACAAACATCACTCATTTGTCTCTATTTTACTGTATGTCTTATATCTAGATGTGTAATGAAGCTTTACAACATCAGCCGTTCCATAAAAAACACTAACTGGAGTCCTGAACTCTAATGTTTAAGATAAAGTCTATATTTCTCTGAACTGAACTTCGGTCACCTCTGCTCCATCGAGGACGCTGTATTTAACCCACAGCAGCACACCAGCTAATTTAATCGAGTCCAGTAGTTGTTTTTCTTGGCAAACGTGTCGTTTTGGTGCTGGAAGTGATTTTCACCCCGACCTGACAGATGGCTTTTAATGGAAATATAATTAGCAGCCAGTCAGGAGCACCTAAAAGCCTTCCTGTGTTTGGGTTGGTGCGTTATGGCATTTATAAAGAAATCCTTTTGTGTAAAAAAATATATATATTATGACTGTTTTAAATATTTCACCAGCACTAATTGTTAATGGGGCTAAAATCCAGCAGGAAAAATTTGTAAAAAGCTGCTCGTCTGCTTTTAGGATTAGTGTTTAGCAGATACCTAGATCACTAAAAAGGTTTAGACATTTTAATAAAGCCTTTATGCTGATGCGCAATTAAAATCTGGTGCATTTCAACCTTGGATTATTTCAATGTGTGTTTTATTGTTTTAGGAATTCCTTTATAATTGCTTTTAACGCCATGAATAAATGAGCTCCTCTTTACTAATAACAGTTGTATGACGATGTTTGGACCGTGTGCAGAGCAACCGGGGAGAATAGTTTTACTTGTCATGCCTCAGGTTGTTGTCGTCGGTAAGGCAGAGGACTGGATCAGCACGGCGGCGCCGCTCTATGCCCTCTGGCCGCATTAGTGTTCAGCGCTTTTGTACACGTGTCTCTGCTAACAATAAACTCAGACACTTTATCAAAATTAGCGAGCGACTGAATGCGATCCAGCGAGTAATTAAAGTCAGAAGCTCATTAGTAAATATAATAACGAAGAGAAAGTCGCTCGGCCCCTCCCCATGACAAACAGTCGTAATTCTACTGAGTGTTTATAAATGTGTTGCTCTCTGTGCAACAAACACACCGCGGGCAGATCAACACTGAAACCGCGTCATAAACACCTGCTTCATACCGACCTCACCATCTCATGGTCTTCACCAACAACACTGCTAATTACTTTATTAACAATTCTTTTTCTCTGTCGTCTTTTTTAACCTTTTGTCTTTTTTTCTTTTCAGTTTTTTTCTTTCATTCTTCCTTCATGCTTAATATTTCTTTCTTTCTTTCTTTCTTTCTTTCTTTTTACAATATTTTTTCTTCTTTTTTTCTTTTCTTTTTTCTTTCTTAATATTTTTCTCTGTTGTCAGTCCTTCTTTCTGTCTTTATAATCTTTTCCTATTCTATCCTCTTTCTTTCTTTCTTTCTTTCTTTCTTTCTTGTCCCCAGGCTGCTGACTCGGGAGCAGAAGGAACATCACGTTGAACTCTGCCAAGAACTCCGTTAGCGTGGCTGGGATGACGCGTCCTTCATATTGAGGATCATTACAGGTGACGAAACTTGGGTTTATATGTACAACTCTCAGACGAAGCAATTGTTCAAAGTGGAAGAACCCGTCATCTCCACAACTGAAAAAGGCGAGTCGTGTCCGCAGCTCAACCAAGTTCCAAACCAAGTTGTGCATCGAGAATAATGTAAATAGTGAATTCTACTGGTTTTAAGTCGTCTGAGGGAGTTTTTACCACCTCGTGTTAATCTTTTTCTCAAATTCCCTACCTTTCCTTTCCAATTTCATCATCTATCTATCGATCGATCTATCTATCTATTTATCTATCTATCTATCACGCCCCCACACACACAGAATTCCTTGGTGGTTCCTCAGCTCCTGCAGTGTTTGTTTAGGTCATGGATGGTCTGAATCACCTGTAATTAAACAGGACCAGAGACACGAGGTCTGAGGTGAGGCGAGCTGGAGAGTTTTGATGTGATGTGATGTGATGTGATGGAGAAGGCAAGGGAGGGGCAGCTAAATGTATCTGTAATAAAGAAGCTCCATCAGCACTCAGGGATATAACCCCATCACAGGGGTGTGTTTTATTATCACTCACAGGTCGTTTGTCCTATTAACTCTCAACGTCATTCATCTGCTCCTGCATTCATCAGCTGGAAGAGTTTAGAAACCTGAAGGACAGTGAAACCTGCTGAGACTATAACTGACTTTACATCCTTACTATGTGGACAGGGAGAGCTGTTAGTCCTCCTCCCCCTCCGCCTCTCCCTCTTCCTCTGCTTTAAGGTGTGTTCCATAAAATGGAAAGTGTTTCAGATTTAAGCATGACTCTTACCCACTGACCCTCATCCTTACCTACTGATCCTTATCTACTGACCCTTACACACCGACACCATGAAGTCAAAGTCACATTTTTGATTCCTCCACATTCATTACATTCATTTCACTTATACAATTCTTTTTTTCTTTCTTTCTTTCTTTCCACACAGAGCCTTTCTTTCTTTTCTGTCCTTTTCCTTCTGTTTCTTCTTTACCACACAGCATTTCTTTCTTTCTTTCTTTCTTTCTTTCTTTCTTTCTTTCTTTCTTTCTTTCTTTTTTTTACTTTATCAGGGTGTAATTAGACTTCCTGTCAGCACCTGCAGCCTGCAGCTCATTGTCTCTTCCCTTACTGTTGTTCGTCTTGATGATGTTCACCTCTGCAGAGTGAAACACACAGTCAGGTACAGCTGCACAATAAGGACACGTTTAAAAACTCATCCACTGAAATTTCACACAAACCCATTAGATGGAAGAATGACGAGGAGCTGTGACAGAGCCGGTGCTGCACGCTCCTTGTTTGCCAATTTACTGTGGGAACGAAATCAAAATCCATTATTTAAGGGTCGCATATTTAACACAGATGCTATTTGGCACAAGCCTATCTCTCTCTCTCTCTCTCTCTCTCTCTCTCTCTCTCTCACACACACACACACAAATGAATGACCTTGAGCTATTTATCTTGTGCTGTTTTATGTAATCCGAGCTCCACTCGTAACTTTTTTCTGTCTCAATATCTTGAGGTTCCAGTGGAGCAGATAACCCTCCTCGCTTCATAAATGTAGCTCGGGTCTCGTCGTGAATATTAATGAAATACTTTCAGCCATCTGTTCTGTCTGCACCTATGTGAGCTCCAGGAGCCGAGGAGCCGCCCCATGTAACACACAAACACTGAATTTGCATTTAATCTCTGCAGAGTGATTTAACTGGATGTTTTAATTAATAAATTAATGAAGACTACATGCACTAACATGCACTTTTTTCATTTATAATAAAAAATTTTATAATAATTTCAACATTTAATTAAATCACCTCAGTTTTATTTCTGTAGAACTTGGGGAAGTTCTACGTCCATGAGTTACTCTACGTCCATGAGTCCCCCAGATCTGCTCCTTTACCTAAGGCTCATCTATTTACAAACATGCTGCGCTAAATAAACAGGTTTTTAGCCTAGACTTAAACACTGAGACTGTGTCTGAGTCCCGAACATTAATAGGAAGACTATTCCATAACTTTGGGGCTTTGTAAGAAAAAGCTCCGCCCCCTGCTGTAGTTTTAATAATATGCGGTACTGACAGGCAGCCTGCATCCTTTGATGGAAGTAGGCGCGGCGGATCGTAAGACACCAACAGTTCACTCAGATACTGCGGCGCGAGAACATTTAGTGCTTTATATATCAAAAGTAGTATCTTAAAATCAATGTGAAATTTCACAGGGAGCCAATGCAGTGTAGATAAGATAGGGGTGATGTGCTCGTATCTTCTGGTTCTAGTGAGGACCCTCGCTGCTGCATTCTGGACCAACTGAAGCTTGTTTATACACCTAGTTGAACAACCAGACAGTAAGGCGTCACAATAGTCCAATCTAGAGGTGATAAAGGCATGAACAAGTTTTTCTGCATCATTTAGTGACAATATGTTCCTTAACTTGGCAATATTTCTAAGATGAAAGAAAACTATCCTGGTGATATTATCTACATGAGCTTCAAATGAAAGACTGGAATCTACAGGTTGGGTAGATTCCAGATTTCACCAACTAGGCATTAAAATTGGTAATATAGGCCATATTTCTAATACAAATTTATTGAAACAAATTGTCCATGTAGATACACTTATTCTTGTATCGTTCACTGAGCCTGTGGTCATCAGCTTTGCATGACTCTGGATGTACAGTAGTGTTATTAAATATTGCCTAGTTAATTTTCACCCACCCTGTATAGTCACATCAAGGTCTTTTACTCTTGTACATGATGAAACTGTAAGGCTATCGAAGAAGTGGATCAGTCCATGCACTTCTTCTTTTTCAACATAGACCAAGTCATAATCAGCATCTCCAGACTTCTGAGAAAGACGGCACAAATTCAGAGACACTAGTTTAAGTCCAAATCCCATCTCAGCTCCTGTAGTAGACCCTCTCTTGTGCTTTATCCAATCTCACATGCTTATGTGCAATATTTTGGAGAAAGATAGCTCATCAGACCAGCGACCAGCTACAAGGTTGAGAAGAAGGCAAGGTTTTTCATACACTTTTTATTTTAACTAGCCTGAGTGGTGAACAATAACATTACTTAAAAAGAAAAATTTGATGACTTTTAACTTCCCCTACGGTCCTGCTGAAATGTTATTGGACTTTAAAAATGGCTGCTGTCTCATTCTGCAGGTTCACTGACAGACCTGATTCACAACGCACTACTTTTCCATTACACACACCCACACACACACTTGGCTAGGATTAAGGCACAGGAACTAAGATTAATCCAGAAGCTTACAGAGAACATTTAATTCTTTTGTATTTTTTTTTTTTTTGTCATTGCCCGTGTTCTCTGCACACAAGTTTATTTACTTAATATGGTTAGTTATCTCCTGAGACAGACCAGGAACAAATGCGTAGGTTCCTAATAACCTTGTTTGCTAGTGTGGATGTTGCTTGCAGGCTGGACATAAAGGGAAATTTATTACAAATTTAATTTAATAAATTAAAATAGTCAAGGGGGCTGTGGATAATGCCTAAGTATTCACACCCCTTCTATTGAAAATGATTTAACTGGGATATAATGAAAAGAACCTAGACCCATGATTCCCAACCCGGGGTCCGGGCCCTACTCAAAAGGGGCATCGGAGGTCACATGGGATGCATGTGAGGCTGTGAGGTTGTCGGATTCGATTTCTACATGTTAAATAAGACCATGATTGCACAATTACAATTACACTTACAGCAAAATAATTAGGCTAGTTATCAGGCCACACCTCAGCCACTGGGACGGTTTAGTTAGGCTGCTAGCTGACTAGATTTTCCCTGCAGACTGAGCATCACTATTTTATAAATGAACCAACATGTCTGAGAAACAAAAAAGTTCTGACAACTCCTTGGTATACGAGGGGTGGAATGGATCATTTGCAGTGAGAAGATAGCGTGAAGCCAAGCAAAAGTAAACCCTCATACCAACATCCTCATATAAAATGTAACTAAGCAATAACAAATAGTTACAAAACAAAAAGACAAAACAAATAGTTACATTTTTGTTAAAAAAATAATTTAAATGAATCAAATTCTTCTTTTGGTTTGTGTATATGGGCTGGCCTGGGGTGAACTTTGGGGTAGACGGGGTGGACAGGTCAGTTTTTTTAAAATAAAAAGCTCTAGGAACTGCTGCTCTAGACCAAACATTACATATTATTGAAGTCGGGTAGGAGCAGAATTATTAGTTTGAGGAATTATTTACATATTAAAAATGTAAAGGTGTTAATTTTTATAATTATCCATCAATATTACTGTGACAGTCCCAATAACCTGCTTAGAGAAAAAAAAAGTTTAATTTGCTAATGAAGAATTTCTCAATAGCTTGGTTTATGGCTCTGAATTTATATCCCTCTATTCAATTACCCTGCGCAAGACAACTTTAATCTAGATCACACATTCTAAATTCGTTTGGCCGGCCAGATTAAAACAATTATTGATTTTTTGTGGGGTGTTTGTTTTACACCTCTCGCCTGAACCAACCTTGTTTGTCAGTTAGAGTCATCCATCCTTGTCCATTCTTCTTTGCTTTCCTAGGTGCTTTCCCATAATCCTAAGCCTTCCTCAGATGATGGTGCTGATGGTAATCATGATGATGATGGATTTTTCGGCATTAACTCTGTCAGACTCTGTTGCCTTTAAAGATCAATCGGTCATTGATCGTGAATGTTTGGTAACATTTAAAAAGAAAAAGTTAAATCATGTTTTATAAAAATCTTCCTGACAAAGTGTGAGTGAACATCAATTTGTAAGGAAAGGCCCATGAACCCTTCCATCATAACGCCCTGAGCGTGACTTTTATAATCGATTCTTGATTGATGCTTAGCTTGCGGTTTTATTGTCTATTCTGCGTCGCACTTCACTGACAACTAGAAAGATTGTCACTGTGTGTGAATCATCACTTTCACTCTTCCTCCCTTTGAGAAGGAGAGATTCACTCAGGCGAGTTTATTTCTTCAGTAGATTTATACAGCTGCCTCGCTATGTAGAGCTTGAGTACTTTTCATTCAGTGGTTTACAAGGATGAATTATTTAAAAGCAAATACTAGAAAATTTCCTTAAATTAATCGAGAATTTTCCCTTCAGTCACTTCAAAGCTGCCCAAAGTGTAAAACAAAAGTGTTTTACAATGTGTTAAATATCATCACTGCTAAATATTTTAGTTGCCTGGAGAGCACTATAAAAGTAAGTGTATGATCTAAGAAAAATTAAGAGGTCACTGAGATCTTCATGAAGACAAAGTTTATTACTTTATGTGGCCACACCCCCTCATCTTTATGTGGCAATACTGAGGGAAGGGAAATTATGTAAACTATTTAAAATACACCCCAAATAAAAACCGGTTACGCCACCCCGAAGTAAAACCGGGAAAGAACCCAAATAAGGGACACAAGTTCATAGACTATGGGACCCAGAGAGACGTGTAGACTGTACAAAACTTTATTTCGATTTTCAAGCTTCATTTCGATTTGTTGCAATCAAGCACAATATAGTTCACATAAGGCACTCTGCATGCTACACCAAATAAAGAAACAGTTTAAAAAAATACTCACAGAAGAAGAACAAACCAGAACAGAAATTACAGGCACAGGCTTCTCCGCGGCAGTAGCAGGCTAGATGAAGTGAAGTTCCTAATGGTGCACTTGTGCGTCACACACATCCACACACACACACACACACACACACACACACACACACACACACACACACACACACACACACACACACACACACACATCCACACACATACAATCACACAGGGTGAGCCGTGACTCTAAACAGCACTGCACTCCACACGGTTATACCACCACCAGTACTCAAAGCTAGCTAGCCTCCCGACCCAACAGTGCCTAGAATAAACCGAACGACACAACAAGCTGCATTCAATAATACAAATGAGAATACATCCAAACTAAAACAATATGTAAAGCACCAAAAAGTAAAAAATAAAGAGAGAGAGAAAAAAATAACAATGAAACAAAAATACAAAGAAATATTAAATGGTGATTTGAAGCTGAATGCTCACTAAAGCGATAATATCCAAATTAGAGTCCTCCGAGAGCTGCACTAGAACACAGTTCACAGCACCAGCCAAAAAGAAATCACAGGTGCAAATAGCCAAAAGCCCAACAAGGCCTTCAACAATAGTAGGGCAACCACAGACCGCTAATGCATTCAGCAGTCAGTGATCAGCAGTACACCGGCCATATGTAACAACCATGGGCAGATCACAAAAAGAAAAAATACCTTGGATTTTGAGCATAATTTGTTCCAGAAGCAGGCTCATATATCAAAGCACTTGTAAATCAAAGGAATTTTCCCATAAGAAATAGCCCAAAAAAACAAATACATAAAAATAATTAATGCATAATGTAAGGTAAGTGTTTCTGTTTGTGCGAGCAGGCACTGTGTGTGTATGTGTGTGTGTGTGTATGTGTGTTTGTGTATGTGTATGAAGCTAAAGTAAGAGGAGAGGAGGAATGAGCCCCTCCCCTCTCCCTCTTCCCTCTTCTTACACAGTACCCCTTCCTCCTATCTTATTTGAGTTTCTCACACACACACACACACATTAACGGAAACACTGTTTTATCTGGAAAATAAACAAGAAAGCTCTCTAATGACACTCGACTAAGCGCAGACTAACGGAATCACTACTGTAAAGTAAGAATAAAACAGATTAACCTGCACTTTACCTTTAAAAAGAATCGCGACAGAACAGTGGTTCTGTGTAGAACAGAGTGTGTACGTGGGTGTGTGTGTGTTTGTGTGAATGGGCATAGTGTCCAATGACGTGCGCGCACACAGACACAAAGTGCAGGCTGATACAGAGAGAGTTAATGGATCTTTAACCTCTCTATTAAGATTTGCTTTTGCTTTACATGCACACACACACGTGTGTTATAATAAACAGTATATGCATGCTGTACCCACACGCATACAAACACAAAATAAAATATGTTTTCCGCATACACATGTGGTCACAGTGTTACAGTAAACAATACACGCGTGCACAATATTGTGATAATCATTGATAATCATTTATATCAGTGAGAGACGCACACTAAGACCCAGCAGGGGGGATGATTATTCACAATTCCACAGCACACGCGAGAGAAAAACTATTGGCTCAGTTGTGATCACGTGACACTCTGCATCAAAACAAGTAGTGCATACATGATACGCTGTATTCGTGAACAAAGACTTGCTCATCTTTGACTTTCAAGTCAAAATTTATTAAAAACTTTTGGAACACCCACAAACCGCGTTACTCACAATCTGAGGTTCCACTGTATAGCCGAGCAGTTTCTCTGCAGAGGAAAAATCAGTATGTCACAAATCTCTGCAAATATTTAGTTCTATCTTTTCATAGGACAACACTGCATAAATGACTCTTTGACACAATGAAAAGTAGTCAGTGTAAAGTTTGTATAGCAGTGTAAATTTATTGTCCCCTCAAAATAACTAAAAATACAGCCAATAATAGCTGAACCCCTGGCAACAAAAGTGAGGACACCCGTATGTGAAAATGTACAAATTGAGCACAATTAGTCATTTTCCTTCCAATTTGTCATGTGACTCATTAGTGTTACACTGTTTCAGGTGTCACCAGATAGCAGGTGAGTTAGCTGAACCCCTGGCAACAAAAGTGAGTACACCCCTAAGTGAAAATGTGAAATATCAATATTCCAATTTGTCATGTGACTCATTAGTGTTACACTGTTTCAGGTGTCACCAGATAGCAGGTGAGTTAAAATTGGTATAAAAGCTCTTCCACTCTCTCAACCTGGCCACTGAAAGTTCAACATGGCACCTCATGGCAAACAACTCTCAGAAGACCTGAAAAAATTAATTGTTGCTTTACATAAAGATGGCCGAGGCTATAAGAAGATACAATAGCCAACACTCTGCAACTGTGCTGCAGCACCGTGGCCAAGACCATCCAGCGCTTTAAAAGGACAGGTTCTTCTCAGAACAGGCCTCGCCATGGTCGGCCAAAGAAGCAGAGTGCAAGTTCTCAGCGTAAGGAAGATTGGCTTTGGAAAACAGACGGATGAGTGCGTCCAGCATTGCTGCAGTGATTGAAGGGATGGGAGGTCAGCCTGTCAGTGCTCAGATCGTACGCCGCACACTGCATCAAATTGCTCTGCATGGTTGTCATCCTAGAAGGAAGCCTCTTCTAAAGATGATGCAGAAAAAAGCTCACAAACAATTTGCTGCAGACACGAAACTAAGGACCAGGATTACTGGAACCATGTCCGGAGGTCTGATGAGACCAAGATAAACCTATTTGGTTCAGATGGAGTCAAGCGTGTGTGGCGGCAACCAGGTGAGGAGTACAAAGACAAGTATGTCTTGCCTACCATCAAACATGGTGGTGGGAGTGTCATGAGCTGAGGCTGCATGAGTGCTGCTGGCATTGGGGAGCTACAGTTCATTGAGGGAAACATGAATTCTAACATGTACTGTGACATACTGAAGCAGAGCATGATCCCCTCCCTCCGGAAACTGGGCTGCAGAGCAGCGTTCCAGCATGATAATTACCCCAAACACACCTCCAAGATGACCACTGGCTTGCTAAAGAGGCTGAGGGTAAAGGTGATGGACTGGCCAAGCATGTCTCCAGACCTAAACCCCATAGAACCTCTGGGGCATCCTGAAAAGAAAATATCCACCACCTCCGTGATGTTGTGATGGAGGAGTGGAAAAGGATTCCGGTGGCAACCTCTGCTCTGGTGAAGTCCATGGCCAAGAGAATTCAAGCCGTGCTGGAAAATGATGGTGGCCACACAAAATATTGATATTTCACATTTTCACTTAGGGGTGTACTCACTTTTGTTGCCAGGAGTTCAGCTATTATTGGCTGTATTTTTAGTTATTTTGAGGGGACAATAAATTTACACTGCTATACAAACTTTACACTGAAGACTTTTTATTGTGTCAAAGAGTCATTTACGCAGTGTTGTCCTATGAAAAGATATAGCTAAATATTTGCAGAGATGTGAGGGGTGTATTCACTTTTGTGAGATACTGTAGATACGTTTACATGACACTTCTTCAACATCCTGTTCCCACCAAACACAATACTCCCATACATGTGTTCTGTTTCTAACAAGATACAACACTCCCATACTGTGAGCCATACAATGTCCATCCTATGGCTAAAGGAAACATCACTCAGTTAATTGGACAGCTTGTCCATGCGCTTCCGTCCTACAGCGGGATGTGTCTGCTCTGTAGGGTCAAATATGCCTGAAAGTGTCACATTTAAAGTGACTTATGTGCAACAAGGAAATAAAATAAAATAGAATAAGTAAATGTACATGAATGTGCAGGTGTGCAGTGTCCACAAAGTGACCATGAACATCCAGAGTGAGTGCAAGAGGCATATGTGTGTATGTGCAAAATGGATCAGTTCTGTGTGGTTACTGATTGAGAGACCGTACTGCCTGCGGGAAGAAGCTCCTCCTCAGTCTCTCTGTATTGATCTTCAGGGAGCGGAAGCGCTTTCCTGACCGCAACAGAGAGAACAATCCATTGCTGGGGTAGCTTAGGTCCTTCACAATCTTCCTGGCCTTGGTCCAGCACCGCTTGCTGTAGATTGAGTGCAGGTCAGGGAGCTTGGTGCGGATGATGCTCTCAGCTGATCGTACCACCCTCTGTAGAGCTCATCTGTTCTGCATGGTGCTGTTTCCGAACCAGGTCGTGATGTTTCCCATCAGGATGCTCTCTATGGTGCAGGAGTAGAAATACCTGAGAACCCTGGAGGGCAGTCTGAAGTCTCTCAAGCATCTGAGGTAGTAGAGACCCTGCTGTCCCTTTTTCACCATGGTGTTGATATTACAGGACCATGACAGGTCCTGCATGATGTGAACACTGAGGTATTGGAAGCTATTCACTCTCTCTACTGGACTCCTGTTGATGATGGGGGTCTGGTAGTTCCTCTCCTGCTTTGTACTAAAGTCCACTATCAACTCCTTTGTCTTGCTGACGTTTAGAAGGAGATTGTTCCTCTGGCACCAGTTCTCCAGATTTCCAATCTTCTCCAGGTAGGCCGTCTCATCGTTGTTAGTGATCAGGCCCACATGACGGTGTGAAAACTTGATGATGGTGGAGTTAGTAGAGGCTATGCAGTCGTACGTGTATAATGAGTACAGCAGGGGGCTCAGAACACAACCCTGGGAAGCTCCAGTGCTGAGAGTGAGGGAGGCTTAGACATGTCTGCCCATCCTTACTGCCAGTGGTCTGCCAGTTAGGAAACTGGAGATCCACTGACACAAAGATGAGCTGATTCCCAGGATGTCCCAGGTGTGGAGGGAATTATGGTATTAAATGTTGAACTATAGTTGATGAAAAGCATTTTAACATAATTCCCCCTTATAGTGTCCAGGTGAGTGAAGGTGTATGGAGGAGATAAGAGCGGTTTGAATGGTAAGCAAACTGTAGTGGATCTAGTGTGTCAGATAGTGAGGAGATGATGAAGTCTGTGACCAGCCTCTCAAAGCATTTCATCACTACTGAGGTTAGGGCTACAGGTTGATAATCATTGAGGGAAAAAAGGGGAAGCAAATGGTTAAAGGAGGGAGGTAAGAAAGAAAGGGAAGGAATAATGTAAAAGGTGCACGTGCAGGTCAGAAGCAGTGCCCAGCTGGCATGCAGCCACACAGCTAGCGAAAGGTGGCGGTGAGCGGAGTGGTAGAACGGAGTACGCAGAGGCAGCGCTCCTGCACGCTCCCTAAACGGTTCTTCTCCCACTGTCAATGGCCGGCCTGGCCCCTCCGAGCTCTCTCTGGGCACGACCTCAGACGGGAGTCCTCGCTGACGACCGTCGGCTGGGTGGCTTTCCCGGCTGGGATAGGGGGCCTTAACTCGGCGGGGACGAGAAGGTGGGCTCGGCGCGGGAATGAAGGTGCTGCGGTAGCTCGCGCAGGATAGATCAAAGGGCAGAATTCCGGTCTCCTCTTAAAGTCTCTAGGGCGCATCATATCGTCCCGCTCACATGCCACTCTCTCATGCTCCACCGCACGTCTCTTTATATTCCTCCCGGACCCTGTACTAAACTCGTCGCCTTGCTTTTATAATGCGGAGCAAGCCCGTAAATTAAGAGGGTGTCGCCTACCTAGGGGGCCTACAGAGTGAACGAGGAGCGATAATAGATCTGGGCGCACGTCCATCACAGGGGCACGCCATGACAATAATATTATAGATTAAACATTATCCGTATAGGTCCACAATTTGTATTTTGTGGTTAAATTACTACACTAGGTATTTCCTTGCTTAGCACACATACACACACACACACACACAGTGTGCAGTAAAAAGTATTTTTTATAATATCACAAAAGTTTAGATCATATCTGTTGAGTTCATTTTATGTGTTCATGGTATCACACACTGAGTTCATGTGTAACCCACTCCTTAACTTAAACTCTTTAATGCAAACTGCTTACCAAGAGATACCTTTGACCTCTGAGCCTGATATATAATCCAACCAGAGAAATCTGAGTTTGAAAGATTGATGCTTTTTGGGCCAATTTTTCTGGCTTTGAAAGGAAGTCAAGATAAACCTGAAGCACGTTCCACACACCCCTTGAGCTTTTTATGTCTCCGTATCATGGCTGATTTCTTCACATAATGATACAGAACTCTGAGAGATAAAGATGAAACGCTTTGTCAATTCTGACTCACCTCAGCTCACCTCTGAGAACTATTAAGGCTGAGAGCATTCATCTTACATTGACACCTGAACCCCAGAGGGACAAAAAGTTTACGGTCCATAAAATAACCAAAAAATGGGTTGATCCAGCCGAAGGCAGACATCACAAGGTTACAGTCTATTCCATCTATACACCTCACAATAATGCTGCTGATTAAACGTGCTCTCTGGATCGGTCCAATGGTCCTGACATTTTCGTTAGGTGCGCAGGAAAAAAGTTTGTAATTTGTTAAACCCCCTCCTCCAGGTCAGGGCTCGACTCCACACAGGGAGTGTCGGTTTCTTTGCCTACAAATGTGCTGTGTTGTTAGTGAAACGTTAGACAGCTACTGTGCAGCACATCAATAAGCACGGCATGCTCTGCTGGCTGTGAAAATAATCACAAAACTCTCACTTTATTCCCAGCTTCTGAGATAGAAAAGAAATACTTGTTATTATTTATTTATGATGGTTATGCATGCAGCTATTCTGAGATAGCTTACAGTACATTACAAGCAGAAACGTAAATCTTCTGCTTGTAGTTGTGAGGAACAGTAATATGTCAAAGAATTAGTGTGAAAGTTTTTAAGCTGATTTCAGAAGGTGTTAAATAGATGTGTTTTAAGTAGATATGAGTGTAGCTTTTTTGATGAGTATGCGTCCTCAATTTTAACCTATTAAGCTGATTGAAATGTAACACATGACTCATATGGAGTTACCTGTCTGTCCCCTCCTGTCTGTCTAGGAAGGTTAGCTGTTAGTGGCTGTTAACTTCTGACCTAGCCTTCTTCAGCTCTTAGTTATGTTTTACCTTTTATATCCCTAAACACAGTTGCTACTGAAAGTATTTAAATAGATTATCTTACTTGTCAGAAATGTGGGTTGTTTCCAAAGCTCATTCCAATCTCTGCACTCTGATTGGTTAGGAAAATTCACTTCCACAAAAGGGGCATTTGTGGGACAATTTATTTAAAGCTGGAACAGCAGGTTTGGAAGAGGAGTGCAAGAGATCTGGCTCCGCAGGCTCCTCTGAGTGGTGGGGGGTTCTGTGGTGTGTGGTGACAGGACGTTGTCAGATTCCTTTGGGTGCTGTGGGTTGTGCGGCGGGGCCTCCGTGGACCATGGCTGGTTGCCAGTTTACTGGGTTATCACTAATAATAAGTGTTGTTTAGTTCACCTGGCAGTGATGTCAGTGTCATGGCTGATTAATGTGTGCGGTTATTTTTGTATTTCCCAAACAATATTAACGGTCAATATTTAACTCGAGATCTTTAACTACGGATCATTTTGTTAAAGAAAGATGTTCAGCGACTAATACTTATTACATCATTATACACACACACACACACACACACGCGCACACACACACACACACACACACACACACACACACTATTCATTTACACACCAGGACCGACACACCAGTTCACACATTTTTATTACTGTGTACATATTTACAGATTTTATCTATATTTACATTATATACATACAGTAGTACATGATATACATCATACACAAGAATTTTGTATATTTGCTGAATTATTTTTTAATATATGGTACACATTTACATTTAACATGAAGGTGACTTAAACATAATTTATAAGTTTTATGATGCATAAAAACATTTTTTGTTTGCAATGTGCAAAGTGGTAAGAAATTAAAAGGAAATAATTGAACAAAAAGCATTCAACAATGATGAAAAGAACATGTAGAAAAATTATAATGACAAAATAATGAAAAATATAATGTTTAACCTGAAAGATGATCAGGTCTAAGTAGGAACTGAGTTAAAATTTTAATAATGTAAACCCTATGAGTCCACTTCATATTTAAATGACGTGAAGACAAATTGGGAGTTTAAAAACATCACACTAAATCCTTTTTATTTACTTAATTTACGCACCGGTGCAGCCAATTCCATATTGAATAAAGACTCAGAAAAGACTTGAGGTCAGTACTGGTGCTGCGAGCATCTTCATTATTAATTATAAAGACAGCGTAGAGACTGGGCATGGTTTATTTTCACAAAAGTGGCACAGGTTTTATGATGACATGTTTGGTGTTCTTCTAACACCAACTTTTAAAAAGAAAATGTTATTTTATTCCATTCTAAAAAATGTATTTCAAAATATATTTATTTAAAAAGAAGCATAGAGTGCATACAGTTTGTTTTTATGAAGAAATGTAAAAAAACAAAAACACGCATAGTTCTTAAGTTTGTTGTTAAATAAAGTGCGTCACTTCAACATTTCTCTTTTTTAAGGTGTGAAGTGACGCTGCGGATTCTACAGTTACTCTGTCCCCAGGATTTGTGTTTAATTTAAGGCAAAGTTTCATTTTCTCCATCCGTATGTACAAAATAAGTGTGTGTGTGTTTGTGTGTGTATGTGTGTATTGGGGTGGGATGACATCTTGACAATACGCAGCATTAAAAAAAAAGAACTGACAAAGCAAACAAAAGAAACTAAATATTAAAGAGAAGGAAATAAAAAGCAGAATAGAGATGAAGGAAGAGAAACGTTTTGTACTGTTAGTAATTGAGATGGAGGATGGGCGATGTGGCAAAAATATTAATGAAATATGTATGTATAACGACATAAAGCGACACGATTTCTGTTCAGCCTTTAAACAAATAACACTAATGATTGTGTGGAGTTGATGATTTACACTGCCGGGTGTTTTATTCCTCTTACACCACAGCTGGAGACTATAGAGAAGTTATAAAGGAGTCACTTCAAAGGTGTGTCATACTTTTATCTGCATATAGTTATACATTTAATGCTTTTAAAACAAGTTGGTTCATCTTGTCACTTTAGTCAGTGATTCCCAACCTTTTTATCCTTGGAGACCCCCCATGCTTGTATCAAAGAAAAGCTGATCCCCCCCCTCTCGCCCCCCGGCCCTCGCAAACAACCACCCCACTCCACTCTACCCCAGCCACAAATCAATAAGGGCTGAAATTTATTTATCTTTTAATTTGAAATTTAGTGTATGCTTGTGATAATTCCACCAACCTCACAGCCTCAGAGCAGACAAACTCTTGTGCACCCCCTGTAAACTTTGGCACCCCGCTTGAAAGGGGGCGTGGACCACAGGTTGCAAACCATAGACTCAAGTTATAGCAGGTATAAACACTCCAGTCTTCACCATCACCAGTCTCTCTTTTTTCTCTCTCTCTTGAAAAAAAATCACAGCATGTCATGTTATTGATATAGAGCGAGGCAATATGCCTCCCCCCATCCATACCACACCCCCACACACATTTAGCATGTATGGTGCTAATTTAAAGGATCTATGATAACTCTCTAGTGTCTGTAGAACATTTCATTCATTCGTACATTTTTAGTAAAGTACTTCGTACTGGTCAGGTTTCCAGCAGATCCGGAGCCTATTCCAGGAAAACGAGGTATGTGGCGGGAATACATCTGAAATGGGATGCTAGGTTATCTCAGGGAACCACACACACATACTAATACCTAGGTCCATATACGAGAAGGAACCCGGAGAAACCCAAGTGGAGAACATGCAAAGCTCCACACAGAGCGTAAACTGAGCTCAGGATCGGACCTTAAGTTGTGAGATTGGAACACGGCCCTAATAGCATGATGCATCACCCCCAGCATGTTACAGGTTTACCCCAGCAGTGTGTTTGGTGTCAGCAGCTGATACTGGACTCGGTGAAGCTGGGTGAGCTGTGGCTAAAGAGACGCAGCGTGGCGTTCCTGTACTTCTTTGACATGGCGTTGTAGAGGATGGGGTTGATTGCAGCGCTGAGGTAGAAGAGGACGAAGGAGACGAGGCTGCAGTACTGAGACACCAAAGACCATAAGGGGGATGCGAATGCCTCGGGAGACGCCGAGAACAGGTAGCGGCCCACGTGGAAAGGGAGCCAGCAGAGCACGAAGGCAAACACCATCACGGCTAAGCGGAGGAGAAGAAGAAACAGCTCAAACACACTGAATTAGCATTACACCTGCCTGCGATGCAGACCTGACTATGTGTCAGAACTGTTAGATTTTTATTTTATCAGTTGCTGACATGATGGTCACCTGTGATTTATATACTCAGTTTTGCTGAGTATATAAACCTTGTTCAGGACGCCCTTTGGTGTCATCATACATCATTACAATTACGCGGGGTATGTTTGCAGTAGTTCACTCACTGTCACTCACTATTTATCATGTTATAAGGTTTCATTTGCCAACAATTGCTTTGCTGAATAACAGAGTAAGTAGAGGTGTAAAGAAAAACAAGATTCTAATAAAAAATTGTTTTATAATAATAATAAGGAAAAAGCTAATTAATTATGTTTTTGATGTGGGAAAATGTCAGCACACAGAGTGTAAAAGGGTGCCAATACTTGTAATACGGTCCATACTGATACAATTACAAAATGAGTTGGGTGGTTAGTAGAGCTGTGACTCATACGCATGTAGACTATCGATTTGATTTGATTTTTGGCCATTACAATTTTATATTCAATTTGATTCAACAGGTGATTCTTTTCAAGCGGCTCTATTTCTTACGGTTTTTAAAGTACACTGTAAACCCTAATGCTCAAAGTAATTAAACATATTGAGTACTGTTAACTTAAACAATTACAATTTGTTCAAATTAATAGATCTTGATGAGTATTTAGAACGTTTTGGTATTTATGAGTATGTAGAAATAACACTTTTCAAGTTAGCTGAACAAATGTAATATTTTAAGCCACAGTAACTGTCTCCTTAAAGTTCCACCAACTTAAAATCTTTCAGTCTAGCGATTTTGTGACTGACGTCATCAATGCACATGTAAATTGCCCACATTGAATTGTTTTAATCAAGAAGTTGGATTGGACTGTCTTCACATAATCTTTACAGATCTGGGCACCCTAAAATACCAGAGCACTGGTGGCTCAGTGGTAGGTGTTTCGCCTGCCATGCAATAGGGGCGGGTTCGATTCCCAGCCACTGGATGAAGTGCCTGTCCCAAGCCCAAATAAGGAAGGGAAGGGTTGTGTTCAGAATGACATCTGGCGTAAAAACTTGTGACAAACCGCTGTGGCGACCCATTGCCAGGAGCAGGCAAAAGACCTTAATTTGCAACAGCTAAAAAAAATTATAGTATGAGTTAGGTTACTTAGTAATGCAAGTAAATAACGATTGATATGAATGAGTACAACAAACTCAAAAACTGATAGTTCTGTTTACTTAAAATTGGCAACGTCATTACTTAAAAAATTTGATGTAACTGATTTCCTAAAATTTTTTGAGTTTTGCCAACTTTTTTGGGTTTACAGTGTAGGTATTAAAAGCTACTCTTTAAGATAGTCTCTAATAAACACTTAAATGCTATGAAAAAAAACCTTTTTGTGTTGTTTGTTTAAAGACCATGTCTTGTACAACACGATAATCTTTGCTTTCCTGCCAAGCTTCTGCGCAGCATTCCAGTCTACACTGTAAACCCAGATAAGTTGGCAAAACTCACTGAGCCACCTGTGCCCTATTGCCCTGATAACGTCAGACACAAAATCGCTAGTCTAAAAGATTTTAAGTTGATGAAACTTTAAGGTGACAGCTACTGTTACTTAAGTACTTACAGTTACAATTTACAATTACAGTGGAAATTTGTTCAACTAAATTGAAAAGTGTAATTTCTATAAACTCATAAATACCAAAAAGTTCTAAATACTCAGCAAGGTCTATTAATTTGAACTAATTGTAATTATTAAGTAATTGTAATTGTAAGTTAACAGTACCCAATATGTTTAATTACTTTGAGCATTAGGGTTTACAGTGTAGATGGCGGTATTGCACCAACTGAACGTAAATTTTATATTTAGAAGGAGAAATGACACAAAACGTGAACAAAAAGCTGCGTTATTTTTAAAGGAATTTGTCAATTTTAGACAATTTAATGTTTGCAAGTTTACTTAAGTAATTTTAAAAATGTAAATCGTTTCTTATTATAAAACTTAAAAATAAAATACCGATTTAATTGAAAGATCGATTAAATCACACATCTCTAGTGGTAGATGGAGCTGATAAACTGGCCTCATGTTCTCCAATAAGCCATAATAAGCCGTTTGTAGTTTGTCTCTTGTGGGAGTGTATAGTGACCGTGGTTGTTGCATGTGGGCGTGGCCTGTTCAGTTTTCTTTATGTGCTAGCTTTGTGCAAGTCGTTCTCAGATTAGACTAGTAAAACAAGCTAACTGTACAAGCTGTATACACTTACCACAGCCACCAAAGATATCTGTTATTTCCTTCCAAGCTTTATTGCTCCTCAGTACAAGATACAATAAATCACAATGTTTTTGTGTCAAAGAGAAACTAATGTCGTCAGTTGGGAACTGGAGAAACTATTGACCACACAAGCCATTAGATTGGTCTGCGGAATTACAGAGGTGATCCTCTGTAATTGAATAAAGCAGGTAGGAAGTAAACGAAGCCTTGGTTGCCGATTTATTACTTGCCAGTTATGTTCTCACACTAATTAGGACACTCTCTGTCCACACACTCACCGAGCATCTTGATGGTCTGCCTGTTGCTGCTGTCCCTGCTCTTCATCCTCTCCCTCCTCCTCCTCTTCCTCCTCCAGAGTTTGCGTCCGATCAGGCCATACAGCACGGTCAGGCAGAAGACGGGCAACAAGAAGAACCCGCTCGAGACCCATACCATGGCGCTCAGCAAGCCTGTCCGTGCGCCGTACTCCGTGGCCTTGCACTCGCTTGTCTCGCGCCAGTCCGTGCCGTTCTCATGCTCAACACCCACCAGCACGAATACAGGTCCGGCGCTGCACAGGGCCACGGTCCAAAGCGCTAGGATGAGCCCACGTACGCGCCGCTTCGTCACAGCCACTTTGGCCCTGAGCGGGAAGCAGATGGCAAAGTATCGCTCTGCGCTCAGTGCGGTCATGTTCAAGATGGTGGAGTAGGTACAACATTCGCTGACGAACTGGAAAAGTTTGCACAGTGCGTTCCCCAAAGTCCACGGTCGGTACCGCCACATCCGGTACAGGTCCAACGGCAGGCACAGGAAGATCAGCAGGTCTGAGAACGCCATGCTCGACAGGTACAGGTTGGTCGTAGTGCGCATCTCTTTGTACTTGAGCACCACCATGATGGTGGTCAAATTTCCCACCACCCCTGCGAGGAAGAAGAGCACGCAGGTGACCGTTACACCTATGAGGACCGGGATGGGGAAAATGGCAACAGGTGGTGACGAAGTATGAAGGTTAGCGTTACCGTTAGCATCCCACGTGCAGTTAGACGAACAGTTCGACACGTTCGCCCACACCAGGTCCATCATGAAACGTCACTGATGAGCTTTTTTTATTTTCTTATAAGTTGTTATCTTTTCCCTCAGCATGTCGCCCTGAATCCGACAGACACTGAGAGACATTTATAACCTGACTAATAAAGTCATCTTTATACAGTGAATGATTTATAGATTCCAACAAAAAGGCTTACACGTGTGAACATTTCCAGAATTTGCAGCTATGTCAAGAAATGTCATGTCATGTTTATTTCCGTGAAACTGTGAAATCCTACATTACAGTGAGGTGAGAATCCTGTCAGAATATCACTACATTTATTCAAAACAACACAAAACTAGGCGTCCAAAATGGACAAAACGGACTCACATGTCTTCAAACATAAATGTTGATGAGAGCTTCCCGTTTTTCCATTTTTTCCTGATTTCTTTGTGTTTCTGTATATTTCATCCCCCGTGTGTGTTGGTGTATCCGCCGCGCTGAGATTCCTGTCAGGCTGAAGCGCGGGAAACGGACTGAGGAGAGCAGCGCGAGCCGGACAAGGTGATGCAGCGCGCGGGCGCGACCCCGACACACCGACGCGCGCGTTCTCGAGACCAGCGCTCTGCAATTTATAATGTTTTATTATTATTATTATTATTATTATTATTATTAAATTGAGTCTTTGATTCTTCCAACGCTGATTAAAAACACGTTTTAAGTATCATTGGTTCTTTGTGGAGACGCGTCTGTACCTCAGCATAAGTCATGTGACCGACAGATACAAAGAAAAACAGATAAGAGTATAAACCGACACATAACCAGAGAAAGAAAAAAAGGTAGACAGGTATAAATACAGACAGACAGGCAGACATAAAGAGAAAGATACACAGACGGAAACAGACATGTACGAAACCAAGAGACAGACAGACAGAGAGAGAGAGAGAGAGAGAAAAGACAGACAGGCAGACATATCTTAAAATGTATTGGGCTACCTGTCTGTCTGTCTGTCTGTCTGTCTTTCTATCTATAATTCTGTTTGTATATAGACAAACATACAGACAGCCTTATAGATAGATATGTATGTCTGTCATATGTATCTACAGACAGACAGACAGACAGACATACTAATACATTTTCTTCTTTCAGTCACTGTGCATTGTTACATCTTATTATTATTTAATGCCAGCTACCTTTTCTTTTCTTCTTCTTCTTCTTCTTTTTAAAAGTGCACTTTGTTTGAAAAGTGTATGAAAAGTGCTGTGAAAAAAAACCCTCTATTTAGTCTCATTCTGTGTACCACACTGCTGTTGTCGCCTGGTGCATTATTTACTTTTGCAAAGCTGTAATTGCTGGTATTATTATTTTCTTTTCACTGTGTGCTTTATAATCTTTCTTTAAAATTGCTTTATGAATTGCTTTATAAATTAGTCTTTGCTATAATTTACAATGCCTGTCCAGGAAAAAGAAAAAAAAACTCTTTCACACTCTGAGTACTGAAATATGCCTGTTCTATCAGGGAAGAAGCGAAGCCCCATAGATGTGATACTCTGATGATTCAGTACATTCAGGTGGTCAGCTGACTTCATTTTATAGACCTGAGCGACTGAAGCGACCCCAGATCATAACACTGTCTCCAGAGGCTTGTACAGTGGACACTATGCATGATGGGAGCATCGCTTCATGCGCTTCCCTTCAAGTGATCTACATTCATGATTGTATTTCTGATTACATTTCTTCCACAAAGTTGACGGGTCAGCACTTTTCCCTAGGTTTTGATAATGTGTAATGTGTGCGGCCAATAATTAGACTTTTTTTGTTGTTGTTTCTTACTATTTTTTGCCTAGGCAGTACCGTATCTATCCGTCTGTTTTCCTATAACATACTAGCATACTGCAGTCATAAATGGTGACCACTAGAGGGAGACATAGGCGCTTTTATGCCACAAACCCTCAATAAGTTCTTGACATACATACAGGAGACACCTGTGTGTTGTATCTGGCACCAGAACGTAAGCAGAAGACCCTTAAAATCCTGTAAGTTGTGCGGTCGAGCCTCCTTGGACTAGACTTGTTTTTCCAGCACATCCCACAGACACTTGACCAGAATGATATATTGGGAATTTGAAGTATGTGTCAACACCTTGAACTTTTGTGGGTGGTTTGAAAACGTGCTCCATCAGACCATGTTACTTTCTTCCATTGACCCGTGGTCCGGTTCACATGCTTACAGTAGGAGCTTTTGGTGAATGCACCCTTGGAGCATGAGCACCCTGACTGGTTTGCAGTTATGCAGCATCATACACAACAAACTGCGACACGACAATGTGTTCTGACTCCTTTCTATCAGAACCAGCATTCACTTTTACGTTACAGTAGCTTTTCTGTGGAATCAGACCAGATGGACTAGCCTTTACTTCCCACAAGCACCAGTGATCCTTTTCCACCTATGTCCAAGTTGCTGGTTCACTGGAGAACTTTTGGTATGTCCTGACCACTACACACTGGGGACATCCCACAAGAACTTCTGTGGGATGTTCCCAGCACACCAACTTCAACATCTGACTATTCACTTGCTACCTATTCACTTCAGAAGAGATTTATTGGCATGAATGTTAACAGAAAGATTACATTGTTGCCAAGGTAATTATTAAACATAGATTACATTATAAACAACATAAGTTTAAATTTATAAACAAATACATTATCAACACATTAAATATGAAATAATAACAGAAAGTAAACAATAAAAAACAAAAACAACAACAACTTCATCAATATTAAGAACAATAACAACTATCTAAACAAAAGTGATGTTAAATTGTAGTCTCTCTGTCTCTCTCTCTATCTGTCTCTCTCTCTGTCTGTCTCTCTCTGTCTGTCTCTCTCTCTCTCTCTGTCTCTCTCTCTCTCTCTGTCTCTGTCTCTCTCTCTGTCTGTCTCTCTCTGTCTGTCTCTCTGTCTGTCTCTCTCTCTATCTGTCTCTCTCTCTGTCTGTCTCTCTCTGTCTGTCTCTCTGTCTGTCTCTCTCTCTATCTGTCTCTCTCTCTGTCTGTCTCTCTCTGTCTGTCTCTCTGTCT
>JAAGKR010009093.1:0-20164 GCA_011419295.1 Clarias macrocephalus | reverse complement strand
AGATGTCCTAAATCATGCTTTAAAAAAGTTCTATCGTTTTTTGTAATGTTTTAACAGGGACAAAACAGTAAAAGACATGGCAATGCCTCGGTTGAAGTTGTCTTTTGAATGTCGTAATCAGTGTTGGGTGTAACGCGTTACAAAGTAAAGTTAGAGTATTTGGATAACTTTTTTGATGTAATGCGTAATCTAATGCGTTAGGTCTGCCATTTAAATACTCGGTTATTTAGTTATTTTTTCAAAAATGTAATCCATTATTCAAATCAATTCAATTTTATTTATATAGTGCTTTTAACAATTGTCATTGTCGCAAAGCAGCTTTAATTATTTAAGTTTGTATGGAATGTGAATGTGTATAAATTAAAATAGACACATTTTTCTTAAACATATATATGTTTCCATAAGTCTTCTTTTCATTTTCTTTTAATTTCTGTGAAGCTGCTTTGAGACAATGACCATTGTTAAAAGCGCTATAGAAATAAAATTGAATTGAATTGAATTGAATTGATCTGCATTCATAATAGATGTTAATAGATGTTAATATGGAGTCCAGGTAGTTATTGGAGGCTCAGGTAGACTTGTAGGAAATTCCAGTCCTGAACTATCGAGTGACTGTAGCCAAGTCCGCAAGTCCAGTTCTCTTTTTAGAGAAACGGCTGTCAACATCAGTCGAGGCCAGAACCGTCTTCATAGTAGAGTGAAACCGTCCCCAGACATCGGACACATCCCAAAGAGACACACGGGACATCAATATGACGAGATCTCCAACCAAAAGCGGGTCACCAGGATGAGTCAGACAGGTCCAGAGGGCAGAGGGTGTCTGGATCACTGACAGCTCAGGAGAGACATGTGTAGTGAGAGAGAGAGAGAGAGGGGGGGGGCATGAGGGCTCCCTGAGATGTAAATCACCTCACCGTCAACAAACCTGAGTGATCAATGAGAGTGGGGAGGACAACATCTAAACATACCAGTTCACCAGATACTCTACGTCCATGAGTCCCCCAGATCTGCTCCTTTACCTAAGGCTCATCTATTTACAAACATGCTGCGCTAAATAAACAGGTTTTTAGTCTAGGTGATAAAAGCATGAACTAGTTTTTCTGCATCATTTAGTGACAATATGTTTCTTATCTTGGCAATATTTCTAAGGTGAATGAAAGCTATCCTGGTAATATTATCTACATGTGCTTCAAACGAAAGGCTGGAATCTATAATCACACCGAGGTCTTTTCCTGTTGCACTTGATGGAACAGAAAGGCCATCTAAAGTTACAGTGTGATCAGAAAGCCTACTTCTAGCTGCTTGTGGTCCTATGACCAGAACTTCTGTCTTATCAGGATTAAGCAAAAGAAAATTAATTAGCACCCAATCCCTTATGTCCTGCACACACTGCTCAATTTTAGCAAACTGGTTTTTCTCATCTGGTTTTGCTGAGACGTATAACTGTGTGTCATCAGCATAACAATGAAAACTAATACCATGTTTACGAATTATGTTGCCCAGAGGAAGCATGTAAAGGGAAAAAAGCAGTGGGCCTAAAACTGAACCCTGTGGAACATCAAACTCCACTTTAGAACATGCAGAATAGTCACCATTTAAATCTGCAAACTGATAACAATCAGTCAAATAGGATCTGAGCCAGGAGAGGGCAGTTCCCTTAATTCCTACTACATTTTCTAATCTGTGAAGGAGAATACTATGATCAATGGTGTCAAAAGCTACACTGAGGTCGAGTAACACACGTATAGTGACTCAACCCTGATCAGAGGCCCGTAGGAGGTTATTTACTACTTTAACAAGTGCTGTCTCTGTGCTGTGATGAGGCCTAAATCCTGACTGATACAATTTGTTTATGCCATTCCTATGTAGATATAAACATAGTTGCTGTGATACTACCTTTTCCAAAATCTTAGAGATAAAGGGGAGGTTTGATATCGGCCTGTAATTGGACAGCTGATAGGGGTCAAGGTCCGGTTTCTTAATTAGTGGTTTAATTAGTTAGTGCTAATTTAAAGGATAAAACATTTAATAAAACATTTCCAGCATCCAGTTGCATACATTGAAGAATCTGAGTACAGGAGGTGTACAGAATGAACAGAAATGGAGATTCACTAAAGATTGATTTAGGATTGTTGTTTGTATTACATTTAAATACAAGGATATATACACAGCCATCAAGTACTTGATGGACGTGTAACTTCTTGTAGTTACTGAAAACTGACACGAAACATTATTTAAATGCTGTGAAAATTTTAAATAGCTCATTTTTATAGACTGCATATACAGAGATTAATAAACATCTTGTATGCTTTATCCACTGATGATATGTTTTTTGGTAAAAGTGAAGATGCAGCTTTGAAACATTGACACAGCGACAGAGTCTGAAATAATAAATCAAACTCTGCTCTTACAACATCGCACAGATTCATACATGCCATGCAGTGTGAAATCAACAAGCTGCATTTAGGGAGTCGTGGGCATCATTTATGACACACACATTAAAATAATAATATTTATATGCATTTTATATATTTATATTAACATGGCATATCCCTGTGTTTTAAACTCCTCAGGATTAGGGTTGCTGCAGACTGACAGGTGGCACTGATGCTTTAAAAAAATGCCTACATTCACTTTTTATCTTTAGAGGTTAGAGTAGGGCAGAATTTTCCTTTAAATATGTCTTATTTCTTTATTTTAAATAAATAAATAATCTAAAAAGCACACCACACTTCAGAAAAATATAAATTATAACACTGAACTTGAAACAAAAAAAAAACTGAAACTAAAATCTGACATTTCTGGCCTTCCTTGATGCAAAATCATCAATAATTTTATTGTACAAGACCTGCTCCCCTACTGAGTGATCGATACTAATGATAGCGAGGCCAGTGAGACATGGTTGATCTCAGATATGACTTTGAAAAGCTCCTCTCTGAGCCACAGTCACTGGCAGAGTAAGTGTAATCCTGAGAGCAGTTGGGGTAGATCTCCGATAGATCCTTTTCATGAGTAAAAGTGATGAGCTCAAGGAGGGTCATGGTTTTTGATGGCAGGGGAGGGAAGTTCTTGAATTCCTGCACAAGCTCGGATATGTGAAGAAGGAATTTCACTGTGCTGTCATGTATATGTGACAAATAAAGACTTTACTTTACTTTTTACTGTTCAAATCAGAACTCAGAGTTTCCTCCACAGTGCAGTGTGGTGCCTGGTGTGTTGCGTTGCTCTGCCAGCTCCTCATCTGCAGGACTGGACCAGCAAGACAGCTAACAAACCTCACGTTATAACACTAATCATCATTAGAACTTCACTGACATGATACAGTAATCATAGAGAGAGAACGTTGTTGCATATCTTTATCTTTTGCTCGTTTCTCCTCTTCGACCCCCCCACTGTCAATCACAACTAGAAGTCTGGACTAAACCAATTCACCTCCACATAATCACTTATTCGTTTTATTGCCATTTTTATTAGTCATTTCACATACTTTTGAAAAAACTAAATTAAATAAATTATAGCTCTGTGTTTATAATATTGTAAATGAAATGTGCGCCGCTATTTGAAAGAAGTCCAGGTGTTTAGCCACCTGGGAGAGGTGAACTTTCCCCCCGCGCCCATCACCCCCCCCCCCCCCCCTTCCGCTCCCCTTTACACTTTACACAGCTTCAGTGCGGCACCTTTTCAGCAAACCTGCACAGGGGCGCCGCCGCGCCTAAGTCAGATATATATATATATATATATATATAACAAAAACGTTTAGCGGCGCGCCGGCGCGTTTCCCCCTCAAGTGCCGCCCCCCCCCCCCCCCCCTGGAGTCATGAAAAAATGCCGCCCTGGTCGGCTGCCCAGTTCGCCCATGTCTAAAACCGCCACTGGTTTCTTCTATCACTGTCGCGTGTCTTTCATCACTAGTGCTTCTTCTTTAAGAATCGAACAGTCACGTGCGCGCGCAGTGGGAGATGTAGTTCCAGTTAGCGCGCGAGCAGCGGAACTACAGGCAGGACATCGCGGCGCTCTGTGTGTGTGTGTGTGTGCGCGCGTGCGCTCTACCACACCGTAGTGACCGGGCAGCGGTATGCAGGAGTCGGGGATTGTCCCGGACCTGGAGCTCTGTGAGGAGGAGGAGGAGGAGGGGGGGAGCGGGGGGGAACCGAAAGTCTATTACCAGCTGAAGAGCCGACCGCTCGCGCACAGGTCAGTTCGGCACGGGTCCGGGGGTCCGGGGGCGGGGCGGGGGGGGGGGGGGTGTTGCGATGTTTTTATTATTATTCATTATTAACTTTTTAGAACTTTTACTCTTAGTGATTTAAATCTACTTTAAAATAAGCTCTCAATAAGTCTCAATGTAAACAAACACCTGCACCAGTAGATATTAATTAGAAAAGATAAAGTGAATATTTTTACTGGCATTAGTTCATATTGTCACTTTGGCTGAAATAACAGCGCTGAAGTGGTAGAAGTGAATTTTAACACGCCGGAGTCGTTTTAAGACAAAACTTCATCTTTATCTTTTTCCATTTCTCATCTTTCCAACCTGAAATAAAATGATCACTGATTACATTAAAGCTTATCAGATTATTTTTAGCTTTAACCTTTTAAATTATTTCTACAAACTCTTTAACAGTTAATTACTCGTACTAATGCTAATATATAATCTAATAAATGGAATAAATCATGGATTAGAAGTGTAATGCTGATAAGAGACTAAGAGGTTAGTGTGAGAGGCTACACACCTCATCTGAGATTTAAACCAGGGCCAGGGCGGAGCAGGAAGTGGGAGTGGAATGGATTGTGACTTCTTACTAATAAACATGATGTAATTAGTAAACTAAAGCCGTTACCTTCCGTTACATAACTGACACTCTGTTACTTCATATCACAGTCACACACACACACACACACACAATGAAAATGTGAAAAGTTTGAAAATATATATTTTTTAAGAAAGGCATCAAGTATTTGTGTGTCTGTGTGAGTGAGAGTTGGTGAGTCACTTTAATCACAAGGTTCTGTCAAAGTTCTGCTTTTCCCTACGTTATAAAAGTGTGTAGCAGTTTAACATTTCAAATAATATTAATAGCAATATTAATAGCATTTATTTATTTCCTGTTTAATTAGAAGTAATGCAGTCGGCTGTTAAATCTGTGAAACAATTTTAATAATAATGATTCAAGTTGCTGTGTAATCCATTCAACACCATGTAAACATGACCACCGTGTGTGTGTGTGTGTGTGTGTGTGTGTGTGTGTGTGTGTGTGTGTGTGTGTGTGTGTGTGTTGGGGATTCCTAAAGGTCAATAAAATTATTTATAGCTGAGACTTTAGTCATGAAGTTATATCTGTATCACATCAGTACTAAATGTGTGTGAATTACTAACTGTATGTGTGTGTGTGTGTGTGGGTGTGTTTCCAGTGTGATTATTGTGGGTTTTGTAACCTTTTGTGTATGTGTGTGTAATCATGTTGTTTAAAATAAAGCTGTGTAGAGTGACGCGTTCTCACTCAGACTGGATTTAGCTGCGTTAGCGCTCACACTGAGTTTCATTACAGAACTAAAATAAAGACGTGACAGAAACAAGGCAGTGTCTTAACACACACACACACACACACACACACACACACACACACACACACACACACACACACACACATGTTCAAGCACATGCCCTTCCATCACAAACACAAAAACACACGCACATGCTCACACACCCACCCTTTTTACACACACATCATTCTCAACTTTCTCACACACACACACTCACACAGACGTGTGCGTTACACACACAAATTCATTAGGGCTCTCCGTGTGAGCTCAGTGCTCCTTCATTCAGGGAAACAATCATGGGGTCTTTGTGAGCAGTCAGTGTCACATGGTCCATAAAACTCACATTTTATATCAATAACAGGTGAGAATGAGAACATCATGGTGGTCCATGTATGCCAAGGTGAGACTGTGTGTGTACATATATAATTGTATATATTTTTTGTACATTCTAGAACAATACTGAATTTTTTTTTTCAAAACTATGAAATAACACACACGGCATTAGGTAATTATGTAACAACATCAGTAACAGTCAGCTGTTATTTTGAGACATGAAGGTCAGAAGGTTCTGGATCAGTTCCTACAAGAACAGTATTGTGTGTCGAGTGTGTGTGTAAACCCCATCGAGCTCCAGGATGCAACTGTTTCTCATGAAGACCTTCCCAGGAAAGCGAGAGCAAAACTTACTGCTGCAGAGGAGAAGCTCATTTAGAGTCACCAGCCTCAGAAATCACCAATTAACAAGCAGCACCATCCGGCGCACATGTACTGTTTACTATAACACTGTGAGCATGTGTGTGAACAAAAAGTGAATTTTATATTATTGGTCTGTATTAAAATACACAGCACATTAGTTTTTTTGTCTTCTGTCTGTGTCTGTTATTATCTTTATCTGTCTCTCTCTCTCTCTCTCTGTAGTACCCCTCACTCAGATCAGCAGAGTTCGTCTCTCTCCTGTCCCTCCTCATCCAGAATCCTCCTACGTCAGCAGTTGATGCGCGAGCAGCTCCATGATCAGGAGAGGAGGGAGAAGCAGCGCAGACGTCACACCTCCCCCTATGCCCCGCCCACTTCAACTCATTGCTCTACCCCACACCCAACCCAGAGTCCTGCCATTGATATTAGCACCCCTGTGGCCCCACCCACCACAGCAGTGGTGCCCCCTGAAGTGCTGAGGGTAAGACCTCACACACATACACACAGTATCTGTTCACACTAGTTTGTTTAATCAGTTGTTATATCTCATTTCAGAAGGTATTTTTAGTTTCTTTACTATTTGTTTTTAGATTCTCACAATGTTTAAACATGATTTTATCTCATAAAATAGAAATAAATTAACATTTTAAACCATAGCAGTGAGGAACACATGGTCACGCCCCTATAATCCCCTGCAGCCACAGATTTGTCTTCAGTCCCAGATTGTTCTGCAGCACTTTCACTTCACTTTCACTTCATTTATGTAACCTTTTAAATTATCAGTGCTGCCCAAAATCTGAATGTAGAGTTAAATCAAGACATGACAGTAGTGAGGACAACCTGAGCAAAAAATCTCCCAAAATAAACATCACCCCAAGCCCTCCCTCTCTCTCTGTCTCTCTGTCCGCAGGTGAAGACTCATTTAGAAAACCCTACTAAGTATCACCTCCAGGAAGCTCAGAGACAGCAGGTGAAAGCGTACCTGTCGACCACACTTGGCCCGTTTCCCAGCATGCCCTGTGCCACGCTGGACCCTGACCCTGGGGGAATCCCACCCGGTCAGGTGAACAGCACCCCCAACAGCCCGATGGCTTTACTCACCCTCAACTCCACCTGTGAAAGAGAGGTACATACACACACTCTTCTGCCCTCAGCAGTAGGGTTGGGTATCGTTTGGGTTTTTCCGATACCGGTGCCAAATGGATACTTTTAAACCAGTACCGGTGCCAAAGTGGTGCCTGAACCGATGCAAAAGCCACAAAATGATGGTGGGTGACTCAAGAATATATTTTTATTGAACAAAAAATTAAATGCTTAAAATTGAACAATATATTAAAAGTTTAAGTTCTAGCTGGAAAGCCATAATTATAAACAGAATCCATGTTACATTAGTATTTTACAAATCGTTTGACCATTTGTTAGCATGAATGTAAGATTAGCATTTTGCAATTAACATTACATTAGCCGACTGCTAACCTGCGGAAAGGCTGCTGTCGTCACCATAATCGCTGGACTCCTTTTTGCTCCGGTTGGTCTGACTGGGGTCGGGGTCGTCCACACCGATGGTGCCAGCTGGTGTCTGTAAGCTGTCAAACACGGCGCGTCCCTCTGTCTGCTTTAAGTTTATTCCGTGTGGCATCAAATGTTTCATTAGATTTGACGTGTTTCCCCCTTTACACGCAACTGCTGTAAAACATTTACTGCACGTCCTTTCTTGTGAAATATAGCCACACTTTCGACCGTTTAGTTTTAGGCATTTTAAGATAGCGGTAGACCCCCTGCTGCTGTCAGAGCAAGTGTAACTTTCTTGCATTCACGCGCATCATTTCCTGATGATTTGTGTTTTTTTATTTTTTAATATAATCTAATAAATGTTTAATCTACAAAAATAAAATGGACAGTAACATTACTGCAACAATGTTTTGGATTTGTATTATCAAAGCTTTCCGAAGTCCTCAAGATTTTTCTAATTAAGGAAATAATTTATTTTTCAGATCATTTCTGACACCCCATGAATGCAGTGTCATGTGCGATCATGTGTGTTGATGAATCTAATGCTTATTACAGCCGTGTCATCATCAGAGCCCCAGAGAACAAATATATTAATCCACATTTCAGGCATTTAAGTGGCACCAAAATGAGGCACCGAAATTCGCGTTCTGTTTCGCTCCGGTACACACCGGTTATAGAGGTACCGGTGCCGTATTGTTTTCGGTACCCAACCCTACTCAGCAGTGTGTTAATGTACTGCCCGTATTTCACACTCCGGAGGATCATGTTATCTGGAGTGAAGTTTGTTAGTATTAAATAAGTCTTAGACCTAGTCCACACATTCTACACAGGCACACAGGTAGTTTTTTCTCCAATATTCTTAAACATGCCAAACCATCAGGTGGCAATATAACTCTCACTGTAATGCCAATCTGAAGCCTAAAAAAAGTTCTCAGTGAACAGATTTTGTTATGTAGCTTTAGCTTTAGCTCAAATGACGCCCAGGCAGAAATCACACCTTAAACTCAGCTCCAGACTTACAGAGTCCTTAGATTCCACTGCTGTGCACGAAATGTAGACTCAGTAAAAGAGAAAAAACTTTTACATCTAATAAAGAAAGAGTGTGTAGTTATTTATGTTTGTATGTATTTATATTACTGCTCTTTATGATACACGCACTCAATGAGGGATGAAAGCGCATTGCTATGAAGTAATAGGATGAGATGGGTTTCTAAAACAAATTGAGAACATTAATGTGAAGAACGCAGCACAATCACCATTTAATCTCGATTATCTTCTTTTCATAATCGCCAGAAACCAAAACTGTAATTGGATTCATTGCACAGCGCTGATGTGTGATAGTCTCACAGTGTTACAGTACAAATGTGTTAATAGTGTTAGTTACCGGATCAGTATATTATTCAGAGTTAATCAGTACGTCTGTGTTTGTTTCCAGATGGATGATGTAATTGATGACATCATTAGTTTGGAGTCAAGTTACAGTGATGACATGCTGGGGATGCCACTTGACCCCGCCCTTCACATGGCCAACACAGTACGTCACTGTGTCACTAATTGCCTATGTTTGATCTCTCTCTCTCACACACACACACACACACACACACACACACACACACACACACACACCACACACACACACCACACACACACACCACACACACACACACACACACACACACACACACACCACACACACACACACACACACACACACACACACACACACACACACACACTCCATTCTAGAGGTCATTTGATCCATATGTTTTTGGCACAGGTCACATACAGAATGCCCTTTTTTCTCACAACCCACCAATTTCAGAGTCTCAGCAGCTGGATTTTGGGGATAAGGGCTTCGCTCACGGGCCCGACAGCAGCAGTTTGGTGGCGCCGGTGTTCGAAACCATGACGCCCTCTATCAGTTTTCCCCCCGAAACGTCGCCCTACCCACCAGGCTACGCCTTTCAGAGGCTGTCGTAGAAACTCTAGCTGTGAAGAACACACCCTATATGAGACAACCGCTCATCACAGAGTTCACACACTCGTTCACACACTCGTTCACACACTCGTTCACACCTAGTGGTCATTTATGATAGCCAATCCACCTGTTTGTATGGATTTGGGACAGAACCAGAAGCCCATGTGGACATGTGACACTCGACACAGACTGTAGTCAGAAACACTGGAGCTGTGAGGAGGTGTGTGTTAACCGTGTGTGTTAAACAGTGGAGTTACATGGAGCATGTTTACACTGAGTCACATGGTCCAGCCGGATGTCTCTGTTTACTCTGAACCCATGTTATCTTTCCCTCTCTCTCTCTCTTACACAGACATGTGCATGCACACACACACACACACACACACACACACACACACACACACACACACACACACACACACACACATTTTATTAGAATGGTTTGGAAAGTAATTAAAGTTAATAGTATACACTCAGGTTATGAGTTAGGATTTTCCTTTATTGCTTCTCATGTTTTAAAGTCACGTCATGTTACAGAAGGACGTCTCATTGTTGTGTGTCAGACAGAGCAGTCTTAGTTTCCAGTTCCTCTGACTGTAGCCCGAAAATTAGTGACGACTGGAGACAAAAAATGTCAGCGAGGAATGTGAGGAAAAAATAAAACATTATTCTGAGTCCAAGTGAATAAAAACACCACTGATGGTTTGTTATTCGCACTTTAAACTCAAAGGTGTGTGTGTGTGTGTGTGTGTGTGTGTGTGTGTGTGTGTGTGTGTGTGTGTGTGTGTGTGTGTGTGTGAGGCCACAAATTCACATCACCAATTTACACTTACACTGCTGCTCTCTGTCTCACAACTATCATCATGAAAACACACACACGCACACACAAACACACACACACACACATACCTGGGAGACAGCGGGTTATATTTGTATATGTGAGTGTGTTTGATTCAATTTTAATTCTGTTATCATCGTTCACCAATAAAATCAGACGCACTGCGATGTCGGACGTACACGTAGTCACAAACTGATCTCAGAGACAGACGGCTTGGTGGACTTTATTAATCCATAAGGTAGAAATTTAGGAGCCACAGACACAAAAGACACTGATGTACTGATGTACTGATGTAGTAGACGACTTACACGTCTATCTGTTTGACTTCTGCCTGGGAATTAAATGTCGTGTGTATGTTTCTGTAGCCTTCTTATTCCTAGTTAATTTGGCTCCAGTATTAACGAAGAATTTAGGATTATTTTTGTTATTTTGTATAAGAGTGGAGTGATACGCTGATTTAGCAACACTAAGAGCTTTTTATATTTCAAGACGTACTACTTTCATTAAAAGACTCTTCATTTAGTCTGATGCCATTTACAGTCTAGTTTTCCAGCAGTCATTTTGAAGGTGTGCGTGATCCCTATACCAGGGAGAATGGTTTTTCTTTTAAGTGGAGCTACATTAGCTAAAGTTAAACGTACCACTGACTCTAAAGGCTGATTCATGTTTCTGCCTCGAGCCTACACTGTGCACTATGTGCGCGGGCGTACGGTGTTGTGAGCATTTATACTTCTGCACTGTTGTCGTTGTCTGTGTTGCTTCGCAGTTGCACAGCCAAACCACTAGTTGGTGCTGGGGTTTCCATGCCACTGAATGTCTCGTCTCCGCTACTCACTTTGAATGTTTTTTTTTTTTTGGTCTACAACAAAAAACCTAAATGAGCAGATCCAGTTTGAGTAGGAGATAATAGATGTTGAACAACAGTTACTTTCACTGAAATTACTGCAGTTCAGAAGTGAGAGAGGACATCAGTCAGAGGAGACGGTCAGTACCACGCCCAACTCAATAAAAAAAATAGAAGCGTCGAAGAGGAAGCTGAAATGTGATGCTAACAGACAGACCAATCACAGTCATTACGTTTGTACACAAGACCTACGGCCTGTAATACACATCACAGCAACTGTAATCGGTCCACCTGGTCACCAAAGTGAATTAAACGAATAATCAAAGTCTCTGTTACAGTAATTTCAGTAAAAGTAACTTAACTGTTGTTCAACTTTATTGTCATTGTTATAAATAACAGAGTATAAATAACAACAAGATATTGTTAAAGCATCATCTTCAGGCATGTGATGTAATAAATTGCATCTATTGTATGTGCTGCAGCAATGCAAGTCCAATTCAGAGTCATTGTAAAAGTGACGTACGATATGTAGGAGTAGGTGGGGCAAAAGCAGAGAGGGAGGTAACTGCTTGTTCATCAGTCTTACAGCCGCTGGAAAGAGGTTGTAGGACAGTCTTGTGGTCCTGGCGTATATGGACCTGTACCTTCTGCCTGGGGGCAGCAACTGGAACAGGTGATGTGCAGGGTGATGCTGATCACGTAGAATGGTGTGCACTCTTCCAAGGTGACCTCCGGGAGACTAGTCCCCCTGTTATTCCTCGCTGCTTTCACCACCCGCTGCAGTGCCTGCTGTTCTGCCCTAGTGCAGCTGGAAAACCACACCAAAAGTCCATATGTTAGCACACTCTCCATGGCACAATGATGAAAGTTTACCAAAAGCTGCTGAGAAAGTTTGGCCCTTCTCAATTTCCTCAGATAGAAGAACCGCTGCTGGGCCTTTCCTATGGCAGACATGATATTATCCTCTGTCACAGTTAGGCCAAGAAACTCGAAGCTGGTGACCCTCTCTACTATCCCATTTCCAATAATGAGTGGGAAGTGAGTGGTCCTTGTGATCTTACAAAAATCCACAATCATCTCTTTGGTCTTCTTGATATTTAGGTTAGTGAAGATAGTGGCAAAAACCTCCGCCAGTTCAGCTGCTCAGCCCTTGAGCACCCGACTAGGCACTCCATCAGGTCCGGCAGCCTTCCCGGGGTTAATGTTGCGGAGACACTGCCTTACTTCATGGCTGCTCAGTACTAGGGCAGTATCACGAGGGAGGGTGTTCAACATCTATTAGCTCAAACCCCAACAAGAGCTGGTCAGTTTCATTCACCATTGTTTTGTAGTTGACCAGAGAGTGGCGAAGAGACTCAGCATATTGGCATAGAAACCCCACCGCCACCTGATTTGTTTGAAGGTGTAACTGCAGAGCGACACAATAGTGTACAAATGCTCACAATGCTTTAGTCCATGTGCTTGGCCCACAGGAGCATGAAGTCAGGTTACACAGATTACGGCTAGACATGACAGAGATGCATAAATCATTCTTTAGAGTCAGCGATCTGTTATACTTTGGATAATGAAGCCCCACTTATTATGGGGGGGTTCGGGGACGACAACCTAAAACTAACTATACAAAATGATTGTGAAATATGTCAAATTAATTAATAACAGTTTTATTAACAAAATAAGCTTAATTAAATCAATTTGGAGCCATCAAAACAAAACTCATGCATTTAAACATGCAACTGTCAAAACTATCATTTGATCCTTTCCATGACTTTCATCTGGGGAGGATAATAAGAGAAGAATAAAAATCTGCATAAACATTAGTAATTAAATAATTGACTGTAATAATACTGTAGTTTTGCATGACTACGCACCAGTCGCTCTCTCTCTCTCTCTCTCTCTCTCTCACTCACTCAAAAAAATCATCAAATTACTATTATTGCATTTAAAGATCACTTTTTGACCCTTTTGTACCAGCATGTATGTGATGCCACAAAGTCTAATGAAAAAACCAAACCTCTTATTTTAAATTGAGAATGAAACACACATTATGAACTCGTCTTTTATAATCATTAAAGCTGTCAGTCATTTCCGGAAACTTCCGTGTTAAACTGAATCCTTCATTTTCATCGCGTCTCCGCTGAGAAGATTTGTGTGTGTGTGTGTGTGTGTGTGTGTGTGTGTGTGTGTGTGTGTATCATACCTTCACTTCTCTTCTTTTTGAAATAGGTCTAAAGCTGTGCTTGAACTGTTCTCTTGGCCGTTGCAAAAATGTGAACAGCGCGTTACAGTACTGAATTCTCATTGGCTAATCACCGTTATTTAAAGTTCATAGATGATCCTATGTAGAGAGGTTTCGTATTTCATGAGAAATTTTACATAATACACAGCATTATTAATCTGAAGGGGAAGGTCAGGGGGGATGGTGGTTTTACAGAGGGGATGGTCTTTGTCTTTTTTTTTTTTCAACAAATCGAACCCTGATTGAAACCCACTCTGGATTTGTAATGTATTTTGTAAAAATTTGTAATGTAAATAAAATTTAACAAAAGCACAAAATTGCAGTCCTGTGTGTAAAGAACGCGCACTACCATACTGTATGTCCAAACTACTTAATGAAAATGTAAGAAATCTAAGAAAAGTGAGGACCCTAATAGTGAATGTGTGACACACCCGGCTGAATAAAGGACCACAGATAGTTTAGATAGATGGTCTTACTGTGGTGTGTCTTAAATCACCAGGAGAGTGTACTAAAACGTGTGTGTTGTATTCTTGTAGATGCCACTGTCAGTAAATCTGATGGATGTTTATAAGAATCAGAATTTAGCCCCACCCACTGTCTCCATCAGCACTTCCTGCCCTGAGAACCTGCCAAACATCAAGACGGAGTTCTATGGTAAGGACACTCACATTCACACCATCACTTAATATTTTAACAGGATCAAGCTTAATAAAAAACAACTTTCAGGCTGTTTAATCTGAATTAATTGATCACTTTAACATCATCTTTCTTTCTCAGACACAGATGCTCGCGCTCTTGCAAAGGAACGACAAAAAAAAGACAACCACAACTTGAGTGAGTTCCTCAACATTCATTTCTCATAAAGCTTAGTGCAAGGATCTGATCTCAGCGCTCTCTTCATGTTCTCTCCCCGATCCTGCAGTCGAGAGGAGACGACGCTTTAACATCAACGACCGCATTAAAGAACTCGGGACTCTCATCCCCAAATCCAGCGACCCGTATGTCCCTCACCACACCACTGCTACTGCACCGCACCATCAGGCATGCTGTCAGCTCATTGTGTGTGTGTGTGTGTGTGTGTGTGTGTGCATGTGCGCTTACACTCAGGGACATGCGCTGGAACAAAGGCACGATTCTCAAGGCATCAGTGGACTACATAAGGAAGCTGCAGAGGGATCAGCAACACGCCAAAGAGCTTGAAACCCAGCAAAAGAGCCTGGAGATCGCTAACCGCCACCTGATGCTGCGTGTACAGGTACATATCAGTGCATAATCATCATCACCATGATTAGCATGTCCTCAGTTCTCTTTGTTCTTGCAGGAGTTGGAGATACAGGCTCGAGCTCATGGACTGTTCCCTTCGTCTCTTCGCTCTCCTGAAAGTTCTGCTCATGCAATCAAACAGGAGCAAGTGCTGGGTGACTGTGAAACACCCAGAGAGGGCCACGTCATGACCTCTGATCGTGGGGCCTTTGGGGTCAAGACAACAGGTGCCAAACTGGGTGACATTCTAATGGAGCAGACGCCACTGCCATTAACTGGAAGTTTCACCAAAGAACAGCAGCAACATGCATAGCATTAGCATGGAAGAGAACCAGTGGGCATGCTAGCACTTCCTAACCTGATTGTTGTTAGAACTTCAAAATTTTGCTTCGTTCTAAATTAAGTCAAATTAATCAGTATAATTTATTATGCCTTGGGTTTAACCCACTCTGTGATGATGTGATTGATGTAGATTTGCATGAACACTGAGATTAGATACACACCAATAATCTTTAAAATCCTCCACAGCCCAGAACCTTACAGTCGCACTGCACTTTAGCTCTGTTTATATGAACGTTAGATTAGACACCGCAGACGCACAACTTCTCTGGCATGAACTTCACAGAATGTAAGCATCAGAGGATTCATTAAAAATGCCTGGCCAAAAAACTCACACACACTTGTACTCAGGCGACATATCCAGTCGCCTTTAACTTTGATTACACTCACACTGTGGTGCCCCTGATGAGTCTCACTAACGAGTGGTTTTATTATGGACACACAGCTGTTTAGTCCCAATCCTGTGGGTTCTCTTCCCACTGTGTGTGTGTGTGTGTGTGTGTGTGTGTGTGTGTGTGTGTGTGTGTGTGTGTGTGTGTGTGTGTGTGTGTGTGGAAATGTTCTTACTGTCACTATTAAACATAGCTCTGGGCCCATCTCAGAATCAGTCGTAGGAATCAATCATCATTTTGATTCATACACATTCACATTTCATACAAACGTCCATAAATTCTTTTGATTGTGTAAAGCTGCTTTGCGACAATGACAATTGTTAAAAGCGCTATACAAATAAAATCCTCAAAATTCTTCTAGGTCTGATAATATTCCTAGCTCAGACTAGAACATAAAAGTTCTTTAGGAAGCTTCCTATTCTTTTTTTGTTCAGCGAGGAATGTCCTGTCACTTTTTACGACACTGAGAGCCACAGGCTGCAGGTTACAGTAGGTGTTGTAGTTCTTACAGGTTTTTGTAGCTTTAAATGGTGGAAAAGCGAAATAATGAAATCAGCGACAGTTGTGTGAAAGCTTTATACACAGACAGAACTTATAGATGCGTGACTCGACTGCATAACGTCATCCTAATCAGACTCCAACCTGATTAGGTTTAAAGCCACAATAATAGAGCTGTGGAGGGACCGTCATAATCTGATCAACATGATTTCAAAAAGAAAGTGAGACAGGAGAGAGGATGAGAGCGTTTAGTTTATGGAGGAGGGAGTAAAATAAAGAAATAATTAAAGAAAAATTCTGCCCTACTCTAACCTTTAAGATAAAAAGTGAATGTAGTGAGTTTGTGAAAGCATCAGTGCTTTCAGTCTGAAGTGTGAAACATGGGGATACGCCATGTTAATGAAGTGATGAAGTGCCGCTTATAACGGAGAATTTCTGTTTTGTTTACGCTCAAATTAATGAATATAAATATATAAAATGTATATTTATGATTATTTTAATGTGTGTGTCATGGATGATGCCCAAAATGTGTGAATCTGTGTGTGATCTGCAGTGCTGTAAGAGCAGAGTTTAATCATTTTTTTCGGACACTGTCGCTGTGTCACTGTTTCAAAGCTGCACCTTCAAAGTTGCATTTTTTTTTAAATCACGCAGTAGCGGTCACATGCGGAGACATCATACGGAATGTCCGTTAATTTTTTCAAAACATATCTTTAGTTTTAATGTTGATTAATTGCCCATACACTCCTACTCCTAAAGATAAGACCAAAATTGCATCACTCTGGGAACTTTTGGCCCCTTAGGAGTGATTTCCTGTTTGTGATCTCCATTCATGTTTTTCCGTCAACATTTTTGTTGACAGTTGACATGTGTTGTCTTAAGTGTCTTAACCCAGTTTCAGTCATTCAAAATCTCCTTAGTTGTTTTCTTTGCTTGATGAACCCCAATAACATGCTTTGCAACAACAGCCATTGTTGAAAGCTTTATATAAATACATTTGACCCTTCTGAAGTGGTGATTTTTGGCCAAGCAGTGTATATATTGTGTAGAACATAATTTTCTTTGTCATGTTTACAGTGAGATTATCCTCAATAATAAAGTTACTGCTTTTAACGAAAATCATTTTGATCATATGATAAATTGGTGCAATAAAGTATATTTATTAAATTATGAATGTGAACTGCCAGTTTTGCACATTAAAGCCAGGGGGCGGGGCTATCTTAATTTGTCTGGTACAAACAAGCGTGCAAATATACCAACAGATACACAAATACCATATAGCAAACAGAAAAGTATTTAAGTAATGTTTTTCTTTATTACATCACTGAAACACAGGGGTTTGCATTTTGTAGGCCTTATCTTGGTTAACATAAGGAAATTTTTGAAGGAAAACTTTGTTTCACCATTAGAAATCATCATAGATTAATTCAATATTAAATGAGTATTTCCAGGTAATTATTTTAAGGGACACAAGGGGGTGGAGTCTCAGAAATGTACACAACCACAGACTGTATATAAAGAACTGGACACACTCGTTGGTGCCATCCACAGGTATCCAGCTAGAGTAGCAGCTAGCGGTGATGTTAAAGGAAAATTCACTACACACATGAAAAATATCCTCAGAGAAAATGTGTGAACAGTCATTAAAGCTATTATTATTTTTATTATTACTACTACTATTATTAATTCTGCTTGGATTTTTCATGATAATTATATGATTTCTTTTTTTTTTTATCTACATCAGCTTACAAAAGGTTTGAAAATTCTGAAAGTACTGAAACACATTAACTTCATCCCTTTAAGCATTTAACATCTCAATCACGCTGACATCATGTATAGTATATTCACATCTCTCTGCTATAAGTCTAAGGCTACATGATAACGCTAAATGCTTCTGAAATAAAAAATGACATGAGACATTTAGCAGCAGCTCCACATCCTGGCACTTAGCGTCCATATAACACCTCATTTAATCTGAAAATCACAGTTTCTTTAATTTAAATACAAAACGCTGGAGTTCAGCACAAACTCTTTATGCTCCAGAAGTGAGCGACCTGAGAGAGAAGAAATGCAGTAGCTTTTTATCCAAGAGGAATTCAAAGTTCAGCGCTTAGCATCTGGGTCACATCAGAGAACTCCAGCCTGAGGGGGGCAGCGCAGAGCCGAGAAGGTCAGGTAGGTGGTGCAGGGTGGAGTTAGCGCCACAGTCAATGTAGCGATAAGCCTCCAGTGTGTTCTGTGCACTACGAACCAGGTACGACGTTTTTACAGAGGTCCTGTAGGGTGCATAATATAGGATACACACACCTGAACCACCTGCCATGATCCATATGCATGTACTAGTACTATCTATACATTGTAAATAGGCTACATATGCACTTCTGATTGGCTCTACTTTATGTACCCTAAACAATGACAATAAAGGTAATGTGTGAGAAGTGTTTGTGTGTGTGTGTGTGTGTGTGTGCGCGTGTGCGCGTGCGTGCGAGGCGGGCTTGTGGACATTACCTCAGGTCACCTCAGATCATTATTATAACTGTGTGAGTACACACACTCTACTGTCTCACTGGAACTTCTACCTCAAGGACAAACAGTCCACAAACTCTTTACAGTGGAACCTTCCGGAAGCAGGCGCGTATTTCAAAACACTCGTAAAGCAAATTGTATTTTCCCATAAGACATAATGGATACACAAATTATTCGTTCCACAGCCCAAAAAAATAAATACATAAGAATTGATACAAAATATAAAGTAAAAATAAAACAAATTAACCTGTACTTTAACTTAAAATAAATCCCGACAGATAAGTGTTTCCGTTTGTGAGCACAGGTGCTGTGTATGTGTGTTTGTGGAATTAGCCTCCCCTCTTCGCGACAGGAGAGTGTGTGCGTGTGCGCGAGAAAGTGCACGGTGTCAAACGACACGCAGGCTGATACAGAGAGAGAAAATGGATCTTTAACCTCTATATTGAGACTTACTTTTGCTTTACATGTGCACACACACGTGTGTTATAGTAAACAGTACACGCATGCACGGATGTTGATGAGAAACAAGCACTAAGACCCAGCAGGGGAGACGATTACCCACAATTCTGCACCGCAAGAGAGAGAAAGATCGTTAGCTCGGTTGTGATCATGTGACGCTCGGCGTCAAAACAAGAAGTGCATGTGTGATACTCGTCACTCGTAAAGCAAGACTTGTAAAGTTTTCCAAGTCAAAAAGTATTAAAAATCTTTGCTCGTCTTGCGAAACGCCCACAAACCGCGTTACTCACAATCCGAGGTTCCACTGTATTTCTGTTTCATGGAATTGGCAAACCCTAGTGAAAAGTGTATATTGGTGTGAGGGATGGGAATGATGTGTCCAGGTGATGTGTGTGTGTGTGTGTGTGTGTGTGTGTGTGTGTGTGTGTGTGTGTGTGTGTGTGTGTGTGCGAGCGTCAGTAATTGGCCCTCACTGTAAGTGCTTTATGTTTAAAGAATCAGACTCACTGTGTGAACACCACGATGTTGTGAACCTTTATACTCGCCATGGTGCAGAAAGCACTGTGAGAACAAAACACGCGCAAACACACACACAACATTGTCACAATCTCACACATCATTGTGAATAAGGTGTGTGAAAATTGAAATGTTTAAATCTAAGTAAAAGTAAACTTACTACACATAGGACAGCGAACCGCTAATCTCCACACTCACAGTGAAGTTCATCTGCACACACACAAAATCACTGTACAAAATAAAATCAGTAGAGTTGATACTCCCATCCTCATTACTAAAACCCAGACTGACCCCGCCCCCGCCTCTGACTGACCCACCCCCTTCCCCTCTCCCGTCTCTGACCGACCCCCCCCCGTCTCTGACCGACACCACCCCCCCCCCCTCTCTCTCTCTGACCGACACCACCCCCCGTCTCTGACCGACACCACCCCCCGTCTCTGACCGCCCCCCCCCCCGTCTCTGACCGACGCCCCCCCCCCGTCTCTGACCGACGCCACCCCCCCCCGTCTCTGACCGACGCCCC
>JAAGKR010009092.1:0-28101 GCA_011419295.1 Clarias macrocephalus | reverse complement strand
CTTGTGTGTGTGTGTGTGTGTGTGTGTGTGTGTGTGTGTGTGTGTGTGTGTGTGTGTGTGTGGTTTATTCCTTGTCTGGACATGCTCGGTCATGACTGGATTTTCCTCTGGGGATCTCTACTGTCCATCCCCTATTATTAACTCATAGCAGGGACTCTTTTTTGCAGGCTACACACACACACACACACACACACACACACACACACACACACACACACACACACACACACACACACACACATTCAGTACACACACACACCTGCTTTCCATCGAGCTGAGTAAAAAAAAAAAAACCCACAGCGCAGTGTCCCCCTCTGCACCGAGGCTGGTTGGTTGTTTTAAGGGATTGAGGGATCCAAATGAAATTGCTAATTAATTTTAACGATGTTTGTTAACAGGAGAACTAGCCATTTGGTTCCAGCTCCTGATGCAGAGAGGGCAGATGTTGTAGAAATCAGGCTTAATCGTTAATTAGCGCGGCTAGCAGACTGCAGGCGCTCTATCATCTGCTCTTAAATGCCAACATCGACACGCTGTGTGTTCTGCCTGTACGACTGGCATGTTTTGCCTCTGTGTATTTTAATTGAATCCTGGATAAGGCCACATTCTGAATACTACAACAGTAATATAAGTGATGTGTGTTTTATAACTGGACTGGACCAGGGTGCCTATCACAGGGGACTCGGGGCCCTAGGCGAGGTACATCCCGGACGAGCTTCCCATCCATCGCAGGACATAATCACTCACACGCTAAGAGTCATTTGGGAACGACAATTAGCCAAATCTGCACGTCTTTGAACTGTGGGAGGAAACCGGAGTACCCCGAGGAAACCCACCAAGCACGGGGAGAACGTGTAAACTCTTCGAAACATCTTCAAAACCTTTCTTAAGCACTGAAAGGATGGAATTCGATAGATTTTTCGCTAGAGTCATTTTCTTTAATAGTCCCTAAGCTTGCCTGAAAGCCTCTCAGCTCCAGGGTTCCTGGTTCGATCCTGAGCTCAGGTTACTGTCCAGATTTCATTTCACATCTTCTTCACTGCAGGGGTGCCGTCCAGGTTCTTAGGACCCCCCCAAAAAAAGAAAGACATTTTTTTTTATGACTTCTTTAAAATTGTCCTAGTAGGAAAGAGCGATGGTTTTACTTTCATAAGAAGCTTGAAAAAGGCATGAGTGTAAATCTTTTAAAAAATTATCTGGAAAACTTCATAGTTTTTCTTCCTCTTCAGTGTCATGGAAACTTTTTATTGATGTAGATGGTGACACACTAGAGGATGCAGATGTTGAACCGTGCACAGGGCAGCACGTCTCAATAGTTCTCCATTTTTTCTGTACTTTCTTTTATTATTCATCATTCTTAAATGCATTTTGTCTTTGGTCTCCGTTAGCATTACAATGCAACATAACTTCAAAAACTCCATTCTGATACCATGTCCTCAATTCAATTAAAAAATCCCCGGGGGGCAATTTAAGGCACATAGAGTAGTACAGAAAGACGTTAAACCACAAACATTTATACAAGGAATGAGATGGCATCAGTACAAATAAAATAACATAAGATAAAAGTGTTGTAATGATAATAAATGGAATTAGTCTGTGCAAAACAATTAGTGCAAAACAACTGCAAGTAAACAACTTTATAAATAGCTAATGGAGCAAAAACAAAAAGACGAAAAAGGAGAAGAAAGAAGAAGAGGGTCACATAGATGGTGTTAAAAAAATTACTATGCATAGATGAATAAATGAAAATTAAATTTAAAATATTATTGTGCAGTATGTAAACATTTGTGTATAGCAGCAACTGGAAACGTTACTGGAAAATAATAAACCATTTTTGAGCATAAATGAATGAATTACTTTTATCTCCTGATATCTACTACTGTTCTTCTGCTGCTCTTTCAAAGTACAGTTTTTCGTACTTTTTAAATTGAGCTGGACTGCAGCTTATACAGCAGCTCGATTTGCGCGATTGTGCCGGTCTGTTATTTTCTGTTTCGCTGTAGCCGCCCGTATACCCGTCATATCTGGCTAAGATATGAAACCTGCAGATTTTGCGATTGCTGCACGGAGGTCGAGCTGAAACCGAAGGGGGACGGTCCTCCGATATCGTCGAACAGTAACGAGAGAGGAAGTCTCGTAGAATAACTGGAGAAATTGCGGTGGTGGAAATTGTCTAGCAATCGCTGTGAAGCTGGAGAGAGGCGCAAATGGCACTCGTGGTGTCAATAAGTGCACAACGAGGTGAAACGGGCAGCTTTCACAGGCACTCAACAGCCATTACGGAGCTGAGTGGAACAAACCCATTTTTCTGCCAAAATACAGGCGGAAAGCTGTTCGGGTGGATGGATTGTCTCGTCTTGCTTGGCATAAGGTTGCCGCCTGAGGTGCACTACAAATATTTCATTTTTATCCCTCAGTTCTTTTAAAAGCTTTTTTTTTTTTTTTTTTTTAAAGATCGTGCCAGTGCACAGGTTCAGTGTTCATGTTGCGGTTGCATATTTAATGCTAGACCTCCTCATGACCCTGAATGTCAGTCATCATCACAGCCTGACCAGCGGGCATACGGACCGACTGTTTAATAAATTGGCATCGTAGATGTTTTATTGTAAATACAGGTTTTTACTCCGAACGTTCATTCATTCATTCATTTATTCATCTTACCTCTGTTCAGTTTGATCCCAGGATCTGCATCCTACCCCTAAAATATTGAGTGGGAACAAATCTTGGATGGACCAAGGATGTTACACACCTTGGGGCAATTTAGGGAAGCCAAAAGCTCCACCCCAGTCTATAACTGAAATGAAAACAGAACACAAAATTGTAACTAATTTACAGAGTATATTAAGCTAGAGGTGGAAATCCATGTCGGAAATATAGTGTACATCAGCAGTCAGACCAAAAATAATAAACAGATGGCCTGAGTAACTGAAAAAGGAGAACTACAGTAATAAAAGAACACGAACAAACAAATGACAAACTGCTTCTCTTTATGGCTAACAGTCAGACAAACATCCAACATCCAAGTCAAACAAATCCACGAATCAAGATAACACAAAGTCAAATAATTTTACAAAACCAGACAAAACAAGCCAAATCAAACACTTACAAAAAAATCAAGACAAACAAATTCACAAATCAAGTCAAAGGAATCTACGAGACAGCACAAGTCAAACAAACAAACAAAAAAAAACAAGACAAAGAAAATCAAACAAATCCATAAAAATAAAAATCTACAAGTCTGACAGTTTCAGACAAAACAAAATAGAACAAAACAAATCCAGATATTAAGATAAGTTAAACAAATTTAAAAAAGACTAAATGAGTCAAGACAAAGTCAAACCTATATATCTACAAAATAAGACAAATCAAATAAATCCAAAAACAAGACGAATCCACCATCAACTCGAGGAAATCCACAAAAAAGGCCAAACAAAGTCAAACAAAATGTATAAAACAAGACAAAATAATCCACAAATCAAGTCAACACAAAGTCAAATAAATCCACAAAACAAGACAAAAAAATATACAAAACAAGACAGCACCAGTCAAACAAATACAAAAACAAAAAAGACAAACCAAATCAAGAAATCAAGATAACAGAAAGTTAAACAAATCCAAAAAAAAAAAAAAAACAGAAAAAACAAATGAAACAATCCCATAAACCAAGCCAATGAAGACAAAATAAGTCGAGCAAATAACACAAACAACAACGTGTGAAGAATATCATCACCCAGACTGATAGACAGCCATGTGTTAAACATCAGACAGACAGCAAGCAGAACTCAGGCTAGAATCAGAGAGCCTGGAGCCATGAGGCGGCGACTCCACCCGCGGCGCAGCGCCACCATGCTGGGAATCATTTAATGAAATGAATATTTGCTCTGTTTGAGCACACAGATAAATCCACACATCGCTATAGGCCTCTTACCAGGTCTGCGTAATGTAACAGTTGCTTTGCCATAAAACATGTGCAGAGGAACAGTTACAGAGCCAGAGACAAGTAGCACGTCCACAGTTTCAGAAAGTTTCAGCTTTCGATAAGAATTGGGTTTTTTCATTTGCACTTATGTTTTTGATTATTTAATATCAGTCTAGGCAAGGTGAGACACTTGCAGTTTATTTATATCAGTGCCGTTCACACACACTGCACTGTAAGCATCAGATTAATATCAGAATAAGTCCATGGGCTCTGGTTCCCTTCTATTCATAACCAGTACATCAATGTCACTGGAATTATAGTAGATTTATTTCAAAGGATGCCATAAGCATTTCTGAAAAAAATCACAAACACTAGGGGTGGCATGGCGGCACAGCAGGAAGCTCAAACACCTCGCAGCTTAATACTCACACAGGTTTCATCAAGGACCCACGTAAGAGGACTGGAAAAGTTATGAAGGGTTATGGGTAAAGTTAGCAGCAGCTGAGTGAATTTTTCTCCAGATCCACCATGACCCTGACCATGATATGGCAGTCAAGATGAATAAATGAAGTAATGAACCATGAGTGCTAAACTACCCCATTTCCACCCTACCTGCTAACAAAATCACTCTTTTTTTTTTGTCTCCAAATAGAGCATGTTTACAAGATGTATTTTTTTTTAATGTGGAGTCGAGAGAAGCAATCCACCAACAACTCAAGGAAAAAAAAAATAACACAATAAGTCAAGGTAAAAGATAAAAAGCATAGGAAATTTTACAATGCCTGTACCGTGGTATATAGTGGTATTTTTGACAGTAAAATGGTACTTATTTGCTGATACAGTACATGCACCACACTACCATGGTACATACTTTGGTATAACGGAACCTGTACTATAGCATAGTAACTGGATCTACAGTAGCATGTAGCGTAGTGATGTACTGTCAAAATTTTTGGTTTATGTAGCACAATGTAAATATTTATGTACTGTATTATATAAACGTTAATTAAATACCATAGTAAACTATGCAATAATACAGTGATACGTCAGTATACGAATTTAAGGTGAATTTGAGGAATTTAGGAGTCCTTATGTGAGATTTTGTATTGTGAAACGCATTGTCCCATAGGAAATAATGTAAATGCAGATAATCCGTTCCAGACACCCAAGAATATTACCAATATTACCAATTTCCAACCGAAATTTTATAATCATATTTTTGCATATAAGAACAATCTAAACATTTAACAAGATAGTATGTACTAACATATCTAATATGGTACCTGCTGAACTTTGGTGGCCACTGTGGTACCCAATGAAGTACCACAGTACCTACCCTGGTACTATATACAGTCCTATAGGTGCATCGGGTGCTCTACTGACTCTACTCCAAACCCCCCCCCCCCCCCCGCCTTAACAGTGTGGTATTCTTGCTCACTGACTAGAATAAAGCAGTTTATTAAAGATGAATGTAATAAATGAATGAACAGAGAGACATCATGTATTTCGAATCCAATCTACACTCAGACCCTTTCCTCTTTCCGGCGCTGCATGTTTTTCGTATCGTACCCAACTCTTTCTGCCTGTTTTAATATGCTCCTGGCTCTGTCTCTCAGCACGGGCTGCTGGGTAATGTGCATTTCTGTCTTATTAGAAGATTTTCCCCCCCCGAGGGAGGAGGTGTCACTGAACATCACAGGAATCTATTTAAAGCTCAGGTTGCCACTCATTTGCTGAAATAACTACAGCCGGAACGAGTTTTTAACTACAGTGCACTCTACCTCTCATTAAAACTACAGTCTCAGGCGGTGATTTCAGCGGCTGCCTGTGTACAAACACCGGCAAAATGATTTGCTAACAGGACCCACAGAGAAGTGCGACTTCAGGACAACAGGGTTCTTGATTTCCAACTGGAGGTGCGAGTGTTAAATTTGCGCAAATTCGTCCGTGCAATTTGAAAAATTAGCTGCCATCTTGTGAGGGCTCTTTTTTGTCGTTGATGTTAAAGATGATGTAATAAAAGTAAGTTGAGCGTTCACACCTGTGATGCTAACAGCATTAAAAAGCTAACTTGCTTTCTTTTCCATATGACCCTCGTCACTCATCTACACTAATTTGTTTTCCATTTTAATTTTAGATCGTGGATTGCGCAGGTTCTTGAGTCATCTTGCTAATTTGCTTTACACACAAGCGTGGCAAGATCCAAGCTCGCCTAAGGCCACAGTCTCTCTCTCTCTCTCTCTCGCTCGCTTTCATGTTGTTCTGGCTTTCTCTACGAATACAAACCAGCATTTTCATCTCAACGGCTTCACCTCCTTGTTCCTGTAGCTCCTTGTTTCTGTAACGGAACAACAAAGTGGTTTTCTTCTGGGAAAATAAAAGTTTCCCACCGTTTCATGAAATGGTTTATTTTGGTTTTACACTACAGTAATTTATCAGTGGTAGCTTTTCTTTATTAAGGACACATTGTATGTCTTATCTTTTTATACTGTAGCTACAGTTAATGCTGCAGAACATCCACAAATAATTAATACGTACAATAAAACAGACGTTCTTTTCCCAGCTCTCTTTGTTTCTTTGTTGAAGATGAGACAACAAATAAATCGCAGCTTGTTATTCTACTAAATAAATGAATAAATAAATTCATTCATTAATTCCCATGGCAGGAATCTTACAGTTTTACATCATAAACAATCAAACTCTTTACAAATAAGTTTAAAAGCCTGTTTATGTAGATAAAGTATAAGGATAAGTGTATTAATATAAACCTAACCTTGTGACAAATCAGAACTGAGAATTCAAAAGCACTATACAGAATAGACCTTTTGCACCTGATGTCACAATGCGTGGCCCCGCCCATTTCTGGACAGCAAAATGGATGATACTTGTCAGATGCCGGCGCCAAAATGAACACACAAAGCCAGTCACAGAAGCACTTTTGAAGAAGAACACGCATCTGATAATGTTACGTCATCTTAGACTACACGCTACCTCGGCAGTAATCGATCCGTTAAGTCGTTAGGAATCGCCTCTGAACCGTCCGTGTGCGTCTGTTTACAGCTAACATGAGCTACAAAGCTACAGTAATTAGCGTCCAACACAAGGCTGAATCCCAAATCCCTTTCTAACCCCTGATCAAGGGCACTACTTGCTGTGTTGAACAAGGGACTGTACACACTACATAGCACACTAGCTTTCCATTTAGCACAATTTGAGATGTACTTAGCTATAACTGTTAGTTAGCTATTAATTAGCAAGCTTGAAATGCTTTTTACGTTACCTGCGCATCATTTCGTGAAGCTTGAAGCACAGCATTTTCCACAGCATTGTCTCATTTGCAACAGAAGCACCGATTGCGCTAACGCTAATGCTAAAGCTAATGCTTACGCTAATGCTAACAAACGCCACCAAATTCAGGTGGAATCACATATTTGTCCAGTGTCTGAGATAATCACATCATGATAATGATTCATACCGTAGGTATCAGCTGCAAATTATTATCCTTATTACCTTCTTCATCCACTTTCACATGCTTGTTTCTCTCATGAATAATTCACGCCATGACTGTATCAGTTGCTAGGTCACTCTTATTTGTGACAAAGCAGCAGGTAATCAGGTCGGTCATCAGGTGATCTTTCTGTTATTTTTTTGTTGGCTCTCAAATACACCTTGGATGTAATAAGCCACGAAAATACAATATACAGAAGCCTAATGTCGGTTAACCCCGTTTCTGCCGTCTGCTGATGTGTCTGACATCATGGTAGGAGGAGATAGTCGTGAGAACGCATGCACCAATGAGACCTATTCACCGCACTCGGCCTCCGTGGCCCTCTCATAGGCCGTGGATGATAGCGAGATGTTAGACAATTATCTACCATGTCCAGGCCTGGTGAGTTACGGCGCCCCTCCACTTCCCTGTACACAGCGGAGCTGTCCGTGGTTCCGAGTACACGCGGGGTTTGTCTGATGTAGAGAGCCGCTGGCTATCAGCCCTCCGTCACAATATGTTTTAGAAAAACTTTCAGCCTCATCCTTTATATGAAAAATAATCCATAATGTAAAGTTATGAAATATGAAAAGTTAGTTGTTGGATCCAGAGCAATCATAACATTGACTGACACCTTCGCCTGCATTTGCATTAATTTCCCTTCATCAATATTTCTTCAGCATGTGGAAAATAATCCTAGGTTTCAATCCTCATAACCATCATAATTTAGAGCCGCCTCATTTGTTTTACTTCACCCATATGTCTTGTTCTTTTTTCCCCCCTACTTTAATGTGTTTTATTAGCATGACTGACTTGCAATATTGCTAAAACAATTACTAGTATTAAAAATCCTACTGCTCATAAAAATAACCGTGTCCTTATAAATAAATAACCGTTGTGTATATTATGCATACGCACCAATACATATTCATATACAGTTAAAAAAAAATCAAATACAGACACTAGCCTCAAGTGTGTGGCAATTAAAATGCACCGAGGCGAGCTTACTGAGTTATTGGGTTAGAGTATTATTCATGTGTTTATTTGAAGTTTTTTTTATTTTTTATTTATATAATCTATTGCTTAGTTGTTTGTGTGCGTTTGTGTTAGTGTGTTTTGCCTAATACGCTATGCATTATTGGCTTTTGTGGTTTGCAGCAAGGGCAACTCCGGGAACTAACCTTCAACCGCCCTAAATGATAATTTATGATGTGTGAACAATAAGGAACTACGCCGGATCTGCTGCTGAGTGTTAAAGGACACCATCACTGAATGTTTATGTTTCTGTGTGTACATATATACAAAACAATATATTAATCTAATCAATGATTTATCTACAGATTATTTATTGCTCCCGAAAAAACACTAATAGAGGGGTAAACCTAGAACAGTGATGACGATAAAGGGGTTTTTTGTTCATGAAGATAATAAAAAGGGAACATCGCACAGCCTTCATGGGCAAAAAAATGATGAAATGTGAAATGAACAACAGGATTTTTGAAAATAGAATCAACCTGTAATCAGAGGAAACAAATATGTATGACTGACTGCAATCCGTGTGGTTAGAGGACAGTTCACCTAGAAATTAATTCAGCTTTTTTTTTTTTGTGCTAAAAAATGTTCAAATTGAATGACCCTCATTGTCCTCCTCATCTACCGTAGAGATTTATTGCGAACTAAAAAAAAAAAAGCACTCAGTCCTGTTGCCTGTATTAATAATGTCACTTCTTTGTCTTGTCCACTTTTAAATGTTCCCATCTTAATTTTGGGCGGGGTTGTTTGTAAACAATATCACACTCGAGACCATGGAAAGCTAGTGCCCTATGTAGGGTGTACACTCCCTTGTACCAAGTAGTGCCTTTGATTAGGGGTTAGAGAGAGATTTGGGATTCAGCCTTGCGTTAAAAGCTAGTTAGCTTTGTAGCTAAGCGTTAGCCGTGAACAGAACGACACGGACGGTTCACTAAGGTTCACTTTGGGCGAATACTAAGGATGATGTTAGAACACTTGTGACATAAGAGTGTTACATTGTTAAATGTCCCACATTTACAACTGAGCATTTCGCAGACATCCTTATTCAGAGCAACTTACATTTTATCTTCTTTTTTGCACCTCTGAACATAGGGATAAGGGCCATGCTCAAGGGCCCAACAATGGTTGTTACTGGGGTTTGAACCTGGGTCCTTCCAATCAGTAGTCTAATACCATAACCAATGAGCCCCCAGTGCTGTTATGCTCTATATAGTCACTTGTGAAACACCACTTGTCCAATCAGATTTCTTCGTTGGAACTAACTGTTGTATAATTTGTATTAGACAATAAGTAAAATCAAAAATTTTCTTTTTCTCATCACCCAAGACAACAATTGATTCAGGATATCACAATTTTTAGGTTCCTTTATTAGAGCAGGTACAAATATCAGCAAGTAAATACATCGTATTGTAGTACAGCAAACAAGCCACAAAATTGCACTTCAAGCTTCAACTGTGAATAAATTAATCAACATTATGCACTAAATTTGTGTAAACCAGATTAAATGCTATTTAAGGTAATCATGGACATCGTTCATCTCAGGCCTCAGCAACATCCGAAAACAAGTCTGGATCAACCGTTTGTGAATTGAGTCGGATTGGATGCAGATATTAACCCCGAGGCACTGAACACACAGTTCCTGAGTTCATGAGAACCAACAACAAGTGAAAAAAAAAATCACGATTACTTTTTAGCTCACACAGACACACACTGTGCAAAAGTCTCGGACCCCTCCCCATTAAATGAAATAAAATTAAATAACGTGGATAAAAAAATCTAAAATAAAAGAAACATGAGCAAATGTTTTACTCTGACAGGCTGCAAAGTGGCTAAATATACAATTTAAACTGGTGGTTCATGTAAGAACCTCAGCAGCGACCTCACTTCCCCTCTCGTCTGTTCCAACCACTCAGCATCCAGCATCAGCAGTGAACTAATCACCTCCTGATCATCTCTCATCATCTGCACCTGTTTCTCACTGGCTCAGGCCTTCAGTTACAGTACGTTACTTTTTTTAGCCCTTAAATGATTCATACGTCACTGTGTGGCTTAACAAACAAAAAACATTCCTCTGAAACTGCTTGGCAGGGACTGGACTGATAACGAGAGACAAAAAAGTCCTTCAGGAATCCTGTAGAACTATTCCTCAGGTTTACATTAAAATACAAGACTTGTATTGGTTTTTTTTTTTTTTTTTTTTTGCACGGTACCGTCCATCCTGGAGTCCATTGTGTCTTTATGTGTCATTGTGTAATTTTATCAATCTTCTCAGCGCTGACGTTCATGTGACCACAAATATCTCATTCAAGCGATTTATCTGTCTCGATAACGTCATGAATATCATTGCCTTAATATATCGACTCAGAGCTTGCGTGGCGTTTTGCTTCGAGGCAGCCACAGTGTTTGCTGCTCGTCTCTTTCACCTCGTCAGCTCCTTTAGTGCCATCAACCCCATCAACCAAAGCCAATAATGATTCTGAGCTCTGCAATGCTTCCATAAATAGGGTCCATAATTGTTTCCTAGCGCAGTCTTATTAAAGCAGATTCCTGTAAAATGCACATCACTTGTTATTTTAAGGCCCTTTCGGAGAGGTTGTGTTCGGAACGGCGCTATAAAATGGCATCTCACCTGCTGAGGGAGTCATAACCTGGTCTGGAGCTTGCTGTCACAACACTTCCTGACTGTAGCGCTGAGTAAAGGTCAAGCTGGTAATGCTCTGAATAAATCAGTTCATCGCTGTGAAGCTTCTCACATGAAGCTTCGAGCTTTGTGTGTAAAAAATGTGTAAAAGAGGCCGGCGATTGCGAGGTCTGCGATTAAAGTCTGGGATCTTGATTTATTTATGACAAGGTAGTGAGAGATTATATATATATTTTTTGTCATAGTATTTTAACGTGCAATTTTGGAATAAAGAGATGCAAAACAACTGGTTAGAGGAAACGTTATGCAGTTTTATAATATCTCAAACGTTAACATTTAGCAAATGTCAAATTAAAATCTCTTAAATGGGACCAGTGACTGGGTGTGGCAACCCAGCGATGGCAATCGACCCGACGTTCAATAAGCCCGAATGAAGTCTCACACCCTTATCCCTTGTATCATGCGGAAGACTGCTGGTTTGTCCGGAAGACGATCATCCACACCCTTGACCAGGAGCCTTTGCTACTGAAGCTCATCTCTGAATGAGTTGGCTGTTCGGGTGCTGTATCGAAGCACATTCATGGAAAGTTGCATGGAAGGGTGAGGTGTGGTAGGAAAAGTGCAGCCACAAGCACCAGGGATGACCGCAGACTTAAGCAGGTTGTCACCCGAAGCTGATTCAATCACATGGGAGAGCTTCACATGGGGTGGAGCGAGGCTGGAGACAGTGAATCAAGAGCCACCACGCATAGACGTCCTCAGGAAATGGGCTACAACTGTTGTATTCCTAGTATGAAGCCACTCCTGAACAATATATGAACGGTTTCAATCGGCATGTTGGAGAATTATAGATAGTTACGATTTAGATCCACACGTGTGTTCATACTGTATATTCACAACATATTTAAAATAAGTGCAGAATTTCCACTCTAGTAAAAATATGTACTGTAAGTTGAACAAAAATCACTAATGGTAAAAATTATATTTATTTCATTATAGTTACCCTATAAATAGCATATGTAGTATATTTACTTACTTGTATACTTCATTTTTAATAACATAGACATGATATTTGTTTATTCATTTGTTCAGTCATTTTCTATGCAGTACCTCTTAATCCTGTATACTGACTCCCGCCTGTCCCAGGAGACTTATGAGACAATCGCAGGACATGCACTCGTACACACACTCACGCGCACTACGAGCCATTTGGGAACGCCAGTTAGCCTAATCTGCATGTCTTTGTGGAGAGAACCGGAGAACTCGGAGAAACCCACCAAGCACGGGGAGAACATGCGAACTCCCTGCACACGCACAGACCCTGAGATGGGATTCAGACCCGGACCCTGGAGGCGCGAGGCCACCGTGCTATAGACATAACATCAATATGTAAAAGCTGCACAAAATATACAGTACAGACCAAAAGTTTGAACACCCCGTCTCATTCAAAGAGATTGAATTTGTATTATGACAAAAAAAAGTGTCCCCAATTGCTTTCAGAAAAAGCCTCAAGCGCTACAAAGAAACTGGTTCACATGCGGACCGGCCCAGGAAAGGAAGACCGAGAGTCGCCTCTGCTGCGGAGGATAAGTTCATCCGAGTCACCAGCCTCAGAAATCGCAGGTTAACAGCAGCTCAGATCAGAGAGCAGGTCAATGGCACACAGAGTTCTAGCAGCAGACACGTCTCTAGAACAACTGTTAAGAGGAGACTGTGTGAATCAGGCCTTCATGGTAGAAGATCTGCTGGGAAACCACTGCTAAGGACAGGCAACAAGCAGAAGAGACGCGTTTGGGCTGAAGAACACAAGAAAGAACACAAGAAAGAAAACTCGCTGAATGAGAAGGGGTGTCCAAACTTTTGCTCTGTACTGTACATTCCTGTGCATGTGTGTGTAGACATACAGAAGGCTTAATGATACTATATAACCGTTATCATTTCTCATTTAAATGTATTTTAGCATTAGTTTTTTTTTTGTTTGTTTGTTTTTGCCCCTGAAGCCTACAGTAGTACAATCAAGAGAATGAAGCACAAAAGAAAGCATTCATTTTTCTAATGACGCAGGGACACACTGATTCTCGCCTCTCATCCTGATTGCTCTTATTATCTACCACACAGCTTAAAGTATTCAGCCATGTTTGCATGAGAACCTATAGGGAGATTCAGAATTATTTCTTATTCATCACCACATTATTATGAACAGCTTGTTTTTTAGAGGGAAAAATAAATAAATAAATAAATAAATAAAGGAAGACAGAAATCCATTGAATGATTTGCACGGAATGTTGATTATGTGTAGAATAGTTTTTTTCAGCCTTGACAATAAGCGAGCACATAAAAAATATATAAACAGATAACAATACATGGTTTATTAATCCTGTACGTACAATTTCAGTAGGAAATGAATCAGTTGTACTGTACGTCCACAGTGCAGCGTGTGTTTAAACATGAAGCTCTGACACGAAGCACAGCAGCTCCAGCTTTATTAGAAATGAAAGAAATAATGAGAACAGAACAAATACAAGCTAAAAGGATGGAAATTTATTCTGAAGCGTGTATACACACACACACACACACACACCCCCACACACATACTGGTTTGTTCAAAAGCTTTATGTATTTACCATTGCTCTGAGGCGAGTGTTTGAGGGTGATTATGTATTTTATTAGCTCAGTAGATGATCGTCCATCCGGAAATATCCTGTTCGCGTTTGTGATAATGGCGGTTTAAATATTCAACACCACACCCTCATAAAATAAACTGAAATAAATTCTAATAAGTGTATTGCTAGCCCTTGGCACTACGCTCAAATGCATGAGCACGATACACACCCGCACACCTACATACTAATAGATGAACGTTTGAACCCGGTGCTGACTTTTAAAGTCATCCAAAACTTCGGTGTGCATAAAGTGAGCGTCGATCCGAAGTTTGTCCCGGAGTCAGATGTGTTTTATCAGCATCAGGTAATCAATATCATGATCAGACGCTAACAATAAACACGACATCCATAACAGAGCCGCTGGGAAGCGGGTTGCATTTGTTTGACTCGTTCCAACGGATATTTTCAGTAGAAATCTCTCTCTCGAACTACTGTAGTCCTTTAATCAATACACAATCCAGTGTACTTATGCTGTACAATCAAGAGGTGGCGGAAATCCTCCTTGTCTCTTGTATATTCTAGCTTTTTAGTTCATTTAAATACGCCACTGTCATGCACACTCGTAACACACCGGCACTAGGACCTGGAAGTAATACGGTCGCATTTCAGGAAGCAAAAGGAAACAAGATGGCGCCTCACATTGCTCAGTCATTGAGTCTACCCATGCTGTCTCAGATGCCATCGCTTCCATTTCGTGAGTACTCACCATCTTGGGTTATCTTCTTGATTGAATGTGTGTTGTTAGAACGCGGGTTTAATTGTGTAAACTCTTGCTCTCTACGTGAGAGAGTTCTAATAATAAATCGCGTGGTTATCCTGCCTGTTCGCACTACTTCCGCGTTTGGGTTTACCATCCACGCTACACGGGCTAACTGCTAGTCTTCTGATCATTCTCCGGTTGCTTCGTGACAGCCGAACAACAGAATGGCGTTAAATCATTAATAATGAATGTTTAAATACATTGTGTTGCTCATGTGCACGAAAACAAAACCTACCTGTATTCCTCCATGTCAGTAAACATGCACTGTAGCCTTCAAAACTCAATGAGTCCCATGTTTTTATGATGTCATTCCCATATTCCAGTACCGGTAGCATTTACTCGTTATGAAAGTAATAACTTAATATAACTTTCGTTCTACCGGACATTTCCGAAAACCCGAATACAGTGGAACCTTGGATTACGAGCATAATTAGTTCCGGAAGCGGGCTTGTATTCTAAAACACTCGTAAACCAAATCGAATTTTCCCATAAGAAATAATGAAAACTCTAATTATTCGTTCCATAGCCCAAAAAAACAAGAGCGCATTCGTGATACATGATACTTGGCACTCGTAAACCAAGACTTGCTCATTTTTCAAATCAAAATTTATTACAAATCTTTGCTCGTCTTGCGAAACACTCAGAAACCGCGTTACTCGCAATCCGAGGATCCACTGTACACAGTTTGTAGTCTGAAGACTCCCTGATAATGCACACTGGCAAGGCTTCCATATTCGCACTTTTTCTTTTATTACTCGTCACTGACCCGTGCTCTGCTGTGTTGCACTTCAGTGGTTTTGTTTTTTGCGTAGGACAGTAAATATTTTTTAACACTTTATGTTTCAATTTTGCACAAGGTACAAGGGGTGTTCAAGTCAAACAGGGACTTGAGGAAATTTCCGGTGATAGAAGACATTAAGCACAGTACGCTGATGAGACTCTTAAGCCGCAATAAAACATTCGAATAGTACAAGCGTTATAATGAAGGCCGTACGTCCTTGAATCAGGTAACTTGTCACTGACTTGTGGAACGAAGAGACGCTTCTGTCCGTGTGAACTGTACACACAGTCAAACCAGCACCACTTGCATGTTACAGGGACTCGGCTGGGAGTTATCGCCACGTCCCCCGTACAGTCCTGAACTTGCTCCAAGACAAGGTGTTCATGGGAGGCCGGCGTTTCAGACGTGAAGCAGACAGTTATTTGTCTTATTTTAACACACACCCGGTTGCTGCAATGCGTTTTAAACGATCACTTAAGGCTATGTTAACATTATGTTTAATTTAAATCGTCCATGAACCAGACTGCAACATTTTACACTTACATTCTCTTACTGTTTTTCACTAGACTACATTTTCTTTATGGAAAATATCAATACATGTGGTCTTTTTTTTTATTTCATACTGTATCTACTATGTGTGTGTGTGTGTGTGTGTGCAGGCACACGTACTGGAGCGATATGATCAGGACTTCACAGCTCACTGCCTGATTAATAGACTGCTTCCTCTGTCTCTCACTCTTTGCAAATCTTTTTCTTTCTGCACTCCTTCTGACTTCGCTGTTCTCTCGGCCTCCATCTGTTTCCTCCGTATCTCTCAAAAGCCTTTCTCTTGTCTTTCTTCTCACTTGTCTCTCTCATACGCCTTCATTTTTCCTGTCAGCTATTTTTCTCGTGTCATTGTTCTCGCATGACTCCAGATAAATCTCTCCGCGCATCCGAGACCGCACCGGCTTTCACCACACTTTTCTGTTTCTGCTGTGTCTCTTCTCCTGTTCTGTCTTTCTGCAGGAAAACCTCAGCAAACCCTTCAGAATTAGGAGGAAAAAAGATTGCGTTCGTCATGCTTGTGTTGAGCACACACACTGAATATTTTCACAGTTCAGCCTGGATAAAGGGATGTAAACTTTTGTATTTAATAACTGCTAGAATCTGGTGGAGTTTATTAGAGACCGTGTTATTACAGTACGGTACACCAGCTATGCAATATTATATAGACATACTGTAGATGTGTTAAACCTCTGTGCTTGTGAATTCTGATTAGAAGCCATGGATTCATTGCAGCTCTGAAGGTAGCTCCATCTGCAATGTTTATATTAATACTCATTTGTAATGTATTATAATATGTTACAATAAGTTTACATTTATGGAAAGCTCAGTAGCATAACGAAATGCTTTTTTGTTTAAATTAAAAAAGTGCAGCAGGTCAGGGTGTATAGATGTCATAATTTCTTTTAATTCAATTCGATTCAATTCAATTTTATTTCTATAGCGCTTTTAACAAGGGTCATTGTCTCAAAGCAGCTTCACAGAAATGAAAAGAAAATGAAAAGATGACTTATGGAAGTGTATATATGTGTAAGAAAAATGTGTCTAGATAATGAGATGGTCTCCGATGAGCGAGCCGAGGGTGACGGCGACGGTGGCAAGGAAAAACTCCCTGAGATGGCAATAGGAAGAAACCTTGAGAGGAACCAGACTCAACAGGGAACCCATCCTCATCTGGGTGATAACAGATAACAAAAATTGTATAACATCATGTACATGTATCATGTGAAATAATGTACTCATGGACATAAGAAACGTTGCACTACAAAAAAAAAGAATGCAGACTTTAGCGAGAAATCTGACTCTTTCATTCATTCTCTATAGCCGCTTATCCTGTACAGGACGCCTGGAGTCGATCCGTGGACTCAGGGCACTAGGAGGGGTACACGCTGTAGGGGATGCCAATCCATCTCAGGGCACATTAGCCTAACCTGCATGTCTTTGGACTGTGGAAGGAAACCGGAGTACCCGGAGGAAACCCGCCAAGCACATGCAAACTCAAGAGAATTGTACCTTGACCCTGGAGGTGTGAGGTTGTTACATTAAGAACAAAGGTACAGTAAAATTCCTGTCATGCTCAGTAAAACATTACTGTTATCATGGACAACCTACGTAGCTCAAAATACACGAAATTCGTCATACTGTATGATGACATCCAGATTCGATTATTCGTCACATGTAGATTTTTGAAATTATTTTTTTCACCTACAGTATTCCAGGTATCCCAGGAAGCAACTAGGAACCAGGATACAGCGCCCCCTGGAGCAGACAGGGTTAGAGGCATGGATCAGGGGCTCAACAGTGGCAACTTGGAAGTGCTAGGGCTTGAAACCTCGCACCATTTGATCAGTAACCCAGAGCCTTAAGTGGTCGGGCCATGCTGCCTTATTAGCATGTGTTAGCATTAAAAGTAAGGAAAACATTCTGATTGTGAATTTTGTCTTCACACTATCACGCCCTGATTGGACAATGCAAGAAGAGAGAGAGGGCCAGGCTATGTAACAGATACCGAATAACTTGATCCACTGCTGATCGCCCGAGGTCTAGAACGCCAAGACAAGACAGACAAATTCGCTGGCATCATTTGATTAATGGCTGCCGCTGGACTTGCAGGACGTGTGAGGAAGCCGTATCGTGGGCCTATGCTGACCCAACGTCATGGTCAACCCAGTCAACTTTCTTATTTATTTAACAGAAATATATTTTGTGAGAAATGCGTGTGTGCCAGTTTTTTTTTGCCAGTTTACTGTATAAAAGCCCTCAGAACCTGCTCTCGGTGGAAAAGCACCAACGTTGGTGTGGTATCGCTCCACATCGGTTTGCATCACACCAGCCTGTTTACGGTTGATTATTTTGCTATGAGTGCACTCCCTGAAGTGTTTAATTCCGTACATATTACTTTAGGTGCTTTTAGCCAGAATAATCCTCTGTGTAATGAAGTTTGTCCCCTCGTAGGCATTTTAAGCTCTCTCTCTCTCTCATTTCCTCTTTTAGCCAAAACGTGTTCCTTACCATTTCACTGCGTTTAATTAGTTTCCCATAGTGGCAAACAGCAAATTTACATTTTTATAGATTTCCACATTAATTAGCTTGCTCACTCAGCCAAATGCGTTCGTTCTTTATTGGGCCTGCCTTATCCGATCTGGTTTGCCGTTCTCTTCCTGCCACATCGCCTATAAGCCCCATGTAGCTATGCTTTGGCTCAAAATGTTCTCAAACCCGTAAAATTAAAGGGGGGAAAAAACACGGACGCTAATTTGTTATTTACTAACTCATCAACTCTTTGATCCTCTTTTGTGCCTCCCTGCCTGGTTTCTCATTTTTTGCTGCTTGGGATGTTTGGTTTATGTCGATGCAGATGTTTTCCTCTGTCTCACAAGAGTCTTTCATCAGCCGTAATGTCTACAGTTTGACCAGATCTCGATCAGATCCTGCATCCACATTCTCAGTTTAGGGTGAAACATACTCACAATATTTATTTGAAGTACACAGTATGTGTCTCAGTTGTGTCCTGAATGTGCCGCTCAATTGAGGCCTGTCTGTTCCGGACCACTTCTGTATCACACACACTGTGGCTTTTCTGCTAATGTTAGTTTGAGTGACAGATCAACATTTCCCTCTGCATGGGGAAAAGACAGAAAAGCAGCAGTGAAAACCTACAGTTGGTGATCAGTTCTAGCAAATAGGTGATGATTTAAGAAAACAGGTTAAGTATATTCAATCATAGCCTTTCAAAGCACATAAAAGAGTACAATAATAATGGGCAGCAGTGAAGTATTTTGTAACAACTCATTTTTATAAATGAAGTTTATTAAAATAGTTTTTTTAAGTGTTTTAATTATACTTTTGTATGTTAAAGTTGAACAACTTCTAATATCCCTTAAGTATAGTCTTTTTGCAGCAATGCCAAGTTATACTTCTAGCTGTTAAGGGTCCAAACACTACGACATTAGCCTGTATGTCTTCATAGTGTGTGAAGGGCCCACTTATTCTTCTAAGGATTATAATTTTTTCACATTTTTCCCAGTATTCTGGGCTTTTGGGGACAGTTTGGAATCTGCGATCATTAGGATGCTTGAGAATCTCTCACACAAGATTTTGCTGCATAGCTCATACACACTTGAACGTATGCGAACGAAACCCCATAAACATTTATAGTTTATTGAGCTGAACAACTTTTGGATTGCATGTCATGGGCTCTACTTAACAGCAAGTCAGTTATTTGGGGTCGTTTCCAAAACGATTTTGATATACTCCTCCTAGGGGTTTTATCTGATCGCCAGCAAACTGGGCCTGTCTGATCTCAGGACATTAAGGACGCAAAATTGCGGAGGGATTTTTAATATCTCAAATGGATCAGCCATGATGATGCCTTAAACTTATGCTGAAACGTGGTTAATAGCGTTCTGTGTGACATTATCATCACATTGAGTGACATCATAGCGTGATGCTTCTTTTCCATCATCTGGAGCTTTTTGAAGAACAAGGTAAAATTAGCCCTTTTCAAAAATTATTTCATGATGGTATTGGTATGTCCGCTTCAAATGCATGTGCCCACTGTCTCCCTCGTGCGTCCATGTGGCTCAGGGTGCTTGGGCCCGCTCAATGCTGCTTGCAACTACACTATAATAGTATTAAGCACAATTGGACGGGACTAGTTTTACTGGGGGACGTTTGAGTTAGAATTTTCTTCAGCCGACGTCTGTCATTTCATGTATGGATTCGGTTGGGACTAACATCTCCGTGTTTATTACAGAGGTGGGCGTGTCTTTGTTTTTCATGTGGGCGTTGCACAAGACCACGTGTTGAGGATGAGGATTTCTACTGGAGCGTAGGAAGCAGAAACTCAAATACCGGCACGCTAGAGATTGTACGGTAGTCCACGTTGACCAAAACACACAAGAAAACACGTTTCGGCAAACACAGACATTCGCATTCGGACGGGATTAGATTTGTCAGAGGACCGCCGAGTTTGCGGAAAAACAGTAGGTAATTTGCTCTGGAATTTTTACAGAGATAGTGTGAGAAAAAGACAGACATGGCAGATTCGGACAGGATTAAAATCACAAAGTACCTCTGTGAAACAGAAATTTCTCTAATGTCCCCCAGTAAAACTAGTCCCGTCCGAATAGTGCTTTAGACAAAAAAAACTCATTCAATACTTCAATACATTTTAACCTGGTTTTGGTACTGGCACTGAGAACCCACTGACGTGAACCGTTGGGAAATCAGACCTTGGCAATACAATATTAAACTCTGGAAGGAAAGTCGTGAACAATCAACACTGTGAAAGAAATTCGGTCAGAAAAGAAAAAAAATCATGAATAGAGATCACTTGGTGAAGTTGCCTTATAACTGACAGTAAAAATCAGAGCTATGTTTAAAAACAAGTGCATTTCCACTCACACACACACACACACACACACACACACACACACACACACACACACACACACACACACACACACAATGTGATAGGAACCCATTAAACAACTGTGTGTTTATAGGAAAACTACTTGTTACTGAGACTCACTAGGCTTCAGTTTTCTAGGGAGCATAAAGACTGGACTTTGGAGAGATGGAAAAGGGTCATGTGATCTGATGCGTCCAGAATGAGCCTATTCCAGAGCGACGGGTGTCTACGTGTCTGTGGGAGGAAACCAGAGTACCCAGAGGAAACCGACCAAGCACGGGGAGAACATGCAAACCCCACACCCACAGACCAGAGGCAGCAATTAAGCCCATGACCCTTGAGGTGCGAGGCCACAGTGCTAACCACTACACCACCGAGCTGCCCCAGACGATTTTTGTAAACTTACATTATGTATAAGGAGATACAAAAGAAAAAAATCTTAACACCGTACAATTGCCAAGGTTAAGTTCACTCACTCATCGCCTATAGCGCTTAATCCTATATTCAGGGTCACGGGGGACTGGAGCCCATCCCAGGAGACTTAGGGCATGAGGCGGGGTACACCCTGGACAGGTGCCAATCCATCGCAGGGCTCACACACATACACAGACTCACACAATATGGCCAATTTGGGAACACCAATTAACCTAACCTACATGTCTTTGGACTGTGGAAACCGAAGGAAACCCATCAAGCACGGGGAGAACATGCAAACTCCATGCACGCAGAGATGGGAATCGGACCCGGACCCGGACCCGGACCCGGGACGTGCTAGGCGACAGTGCTAACCACTACACCACCGTGCCAGTCACACACATACGTTTAGTGTAAAGTTTGTCAAGCTCAGTCAGTTCAACACAAATAGAGACAAGTTAATGTGTGTTAGTGTGAAACACTGCAATAGCTCTGCTGCAGGTGGCGCTCTTTCACTGTTCAGTCGTTATTTTGTCATCTTTTTCAGCTCTCTATGAGCATCATCGCCTTTTATGGAGTTTTGTGGGCGTCACTGCATGTAAATTAGTTGTTCTGTAAACGTGCTTGGAAACCTATGTGTGTTTGGTATTCATCAGAGTAAACACACACACAGGAGGATGAGTGAAATCAGTGTTAAGTAAAGGTTTGCCCTGCCTGGGGGAATGTGCATCGTCTTTGACTCTCTCCATGTTAAAGACTTTTTTTTTTTTTCTGGAGACAGAACTGGCAATAAAGAGTGTTTTGTGATAGAAAAAGTACTTTCTGTTCCGACTTGCACGCCTAATTACATTATAAATGGGACGCCGTTACTTAAGTGGATCGCTCTTCATGCTTCCAGATGCTCACGGAAACACACTTTCCATTCTCGTTGTCACACGTCAGTCATGACACGTCCCTCTGCCACTTCGCAGGGTTTGCCGGGAGGAGCGGCGTGTCTCCGGCCGGCTGCAGCCCCCGCGTCCTTAATTAGAGCTGTTCACTAGCCAGATGTTTATAATTAAATTTATACGGCACGGAGCGTAGCCAAATAAAAAGAACAGATACGGCAGCTCGTGTTTCGGTAACAAGGGGGAAAAGACGCTCGACAGTGTGAAAAAGCTCATTAAGGAGAACAATAAAGTGAGAGAGAATGAAAGAGAGAGAGAGAGAGAGAGAGAGAGAGAGAGAGAGAGGAAAAGCCCTCAGCTATCCTCTCGTCTTATGAGGAGGCCTGTCAGCTTTCTCCGCCTTTTCTTTTCCACTCGTTATTTTTTTTTCCCCATGTGCTAAGGAAACCAGCTTGCGCTTTATCCTCCTCCGTGCTTATCTTTTCCTCGCTTTTAATTTCTCTTCTTTTCTGTGTTGCACTCAGCCCCGGCTTTCTTCCTCCGTCTCGCAGCAGGGTGGATGATCATGCTGATGGGATATCCCCAGGACAGGAAGAGGCACAGATGGAACAAGCTCGTCTCCAGTAGTTGCGTTGGCCTTCTGCCTTCTTTCTGAATCTGAGCAGCTGCAGAGAGAGAGAGAGAGAGAGAGAGAGAGAGAGAGGACCAGTGAGCACACGGCGGCGTCCGGTAGGACGAGAAGAGAGCAAGAAGGCTTTGGAAGGACAGTAGATGTTAATTAGCACTCAGAGTCGTTTTAAAGGCCCTCATCAAGGATAAACATGTGGCAGCTCGTTAACTCAGGGCTACTTGGCAAGCGTCTGCAGTACGATCCGTGAGGCCGTGGCAAGACATGAGGTGTACTGACTCAATCACGTGCAATTACAAGCAATCTGTATCAATTTCATTGAATCATTTTTTTAAAAAAATGGCGTAGACCTTAGGAATGTTCTGGCATCGCCACCCCTGGCGTAAAATGGAATTCATAGCATCTTGTTAAATTTGAATTTCTGCTGCTCACAGCTGTTCACAAATGAGCTGCTTATTTTATATACATTGACATGCACGTGTATAACTCCAGAGTCCCAGGTTCGATCCTGAGCTCTCTCGTGTTATTATCTGTGTGGACGTTCACACGTTCTTCCAGAATCCAAACAGTCTTCTGGGTTTCCTTCCACTTCCCAGAAATGGCAAAAAGATGTATTAGCTGTACTAGATCTATCTAATGGTCTATCTAGTGATCTATAAACAGAAATCGTGTTTGTGGCTTTGGTGGTTTGCTCAGGTAGTTTATGTGGCGACCCCTCGACTGTCACACTGGCAAAGTGTTACAGGAATCCCTCACTAAACTTCACGTCAGTCCTCGAACTGGCCGTGAGAGATGCTGTTTGCTGCGAGTGTCAGGAACGTTACGGTAGGCAGCGTCAACATCAATTTCTATGTCATTCTGTGAATGTGTCACAGACGGTTCTCACTGAATGTAACAGTAGGCGGTGTCATCTATGGTGAAAACATGAACCTGTGATCGGCGGTGGGCATTGATTGTGTGTTTGCACAGGTTGTTCTGTCGCAGGCGTGTCCCAGACGTGATCAACATCAGCTTTTAAGTCAGACTTTGAGTGTGTCACTGGTGCTGTCACATTAGCGAAAACGGGTACATCAGGCCGAGCTCATAGAGTAGCTACTGAGATCCCAGATCAGACCATGTGACACGTCTACAATGACGTTGGAGCAGCAGCGAGTTGACCACACACTCCATTCACAGGTAATGGTAGCACATGGGCGGAGCCGCGACAAAACCGCTAGTATTTTATATATATATATATATATGTTGTTGTTAGTCTTTTGGCTGCTCCCGTTAAGGTGTCGCCACAGTAGACCAACTGATACGCACAATAACTTGCCACATGTTTTACGCCTCATCCCCTTCCTGACGCAACAATCCCATTTTATCCAGACTTGGGAAGTGGCTTGGAGTTTGAACCCAAACCAATGGCCACCATTGCCCTGGGAAAGCCTCTACACTGTAAACCCAAATAAGTTGGCAAAACTTTAAAAAATTGAGGTAATCAGTGACATTAAATCTTTTAAGTAATGATGTTTCCAGTTGTAAGTAAACAGAACTTGTGAGTTTTTGAGTTTGTTGTCCTCATTCATATTAATCGTTATTTACTTGTATTGTTGAGTCGCCTCACTCGTACTATTTAATAGCAATTATATATATATATTTTTTGTTGTTGCAAATCAAATAAATTGTTTTTCGGCTGCTCCCGGCGATGGGTCGCCACAGCAGACGGTCCGGTCCGCACACGAGCTCGGCACAGGTTTTACACCAGACGCCCTTCCCGACGTGACCCTCACATTTTATCTGGGCTCGGGACAGACACTTCATCCAGCTGTTGGGAATCGAACCCGGGCCTTTCACATGGCAGACGAAACACCCACCACTGAGCCACCAGTGATCTATTGCCCTGATGACGTCAGACACAAAATCACTAGGCTGAAAGATTTTAAGTTGGTGAAACTTTAAGGTGACAGTTACTGTTACTGAAGTACTTACAGTTACTTAAAATATCAAACTTGTTCAGCGAACTTGAAAAGTGTCATTTCTACAAACTCATAAATACCAAAAAGTTCTAAATACTCACCAAGGTCTATTCATTTGAACGAATTGTAATGATTTTAGTTAACAGTACTCAGGATGTTTAATTAGTTTGAGCTGTAGGGTTTTCAGTGTAGTATACAGTATATATTAATAAAACCGTAAACCTCATGTACGCAGGCGGAGCCGCGGGAAACCTCTCCAGTAGTTGTCCATGAGCGTTTGGCAAACCCGACAGGTTCAGTATAAAGCGTGCATTCATTTGTGCATGAGAAGGTCCATTGGCTACATTTGTTTCCTGATTGCCTGGTTTAAGAAGATTTTACAGGCATGTGAGCAACTGAGGAAATAATTCATCTTAGATGTGGAATTGCTGTATTAGCTCTACATAGGACTGCATTATATACATAATTTAATACAGGATTGTGCAATGCGTTATAGTCTCTGGTCTTGTGGGATAACTGCATGATCTAGTACACACACACACACACACACACACACACACACACACACTTTAATGTGCATTCTAAGATATCAGTTTCATGTCTTTCCATTTTATTTTTATATATTGTCAAAGTGTGCAAGTTATGCAAAAATAAATCCGCACAAATATGAATATGATTTGATTTTAAGCAAATTTGAAAGCCGCTGAGTCTTTATACTGTACGTCAGTGATGCAGCAATTAGTTTAAATCGTGTACGTTCTTATTAGCATCAATTACACGACTAAATTCCCTCTGTCGCTATTGGACTTTGTACAGATTTCCCGCGACTCTTCCCTCGGTAGGGAGACGTGAACCTAGACCACGGCGTCAAAAGGAACAGCAGAACAGAGCCGCCAGTTTTGTTTTTTCTTCTTCCTGCCTGCGAAGTGAATAATGAGAAAGTGAGAGTTACAGCGCGACTGAATGAGTGACTTTCTCCTCAAAGTTTACTCAGCCTCGACTCGATAACGAGGGAAGGAGAAGAGGTAAGAATATTGAGATGAGATGAGGTGAGATGAGGCGAGGTGAGATGAGGTGGGACATAGAAATGGCATCATTATCCCCGTCCCTCTTTACAGCGGCGGTTTTTGGCATGACCGCCATTTGTTTCAGTGCCATAAAAATATGGTGCAGTTAAATATAAAGTACCTCGCAGGACTCTGACCTCCACAGCACCACTAAAAACTCCAGTTAGTGGCAGTTCTCTTGCTTTAAGAGCACAAAGAAATGACAAGGACGCGAGGGTCATCGGGAACTTTAAGGGGAGCGCGAGCGCTGCCGAGGTATGATGAAAAGAAATGACAGAATTATTCCAACCTCAGTATTTCCTCCCAGGACCGGTAGAGATGAAAGCCTGTGCAGTTGGTTCTTTGCCAGTGCAAAAAGTGCGTAAACATAATCTATACATTTTTGCATAATGTATTCTCTTTTTTTCTCTCTCTTTCATAGCACAGATGGAGATGCCTACATTCATAAGCATAAAGTTCTTATGAACCCAAACTCAATTCCTTATTATTAGTGAAATGCAAGTTGGAAATGCAAGTTGGGTACGTATTTATTTTTTCTTCCTGCGGCACGGTGGTGTAGTGGTTAGCACTGTCGCCTTGCACCGCCAGGGTCCGGGTTCGATTCCCGGCCAGGCTCGATTCCCGTCTCTGTGTGCATGGAGTTTGCATGTTCTCCCTGTGCTTGGTGGGTTTCCTCCATTTCCTCCAGTTTCCTTCCACAGTCTAAAGATGTAGGATTAGGCTAACTGGCGTTCCCAAATTGCCCATAGTGTATGAATGTGTGTATGTGTGTGCCCTGTGATGGATTGGCACCCTGTCCTGGGTGTACCCTGCCACGTGCCCTAAGCCTCCTGAGATAGTCTCGAGCAAATGACCTCTGGATTGTATCGCGCTTGGACGTTTGTAAGTATTACAGACGAGATGGGAATGGTCTGCATAATCATATTAATTGTCATTGCTTGAACTCTAATCTCCTCACAGGGTCAAAAGTGTTATATTCCTAGCGTTCTGCGAACCAGTGAGACAAAATGAAAGAAAGCAATTATACTTGAAAAGTCTAGATTTTGTGTCAAACTCTTTGTGCCACTTGGGAAGCTGCAAAGACGCTACTTTTAAATGAGCTTGGGTTTTAAAACGTGATGAGACAGGAGGGGTGAACAAAGGCGTACAAGCGATTGGCATTTACAGAAGACTTCAAGCTCAGTACGGTGATGAGACTCTGAGCCAGTCAGAACGTTCAGCGACTGTAACGCCTGATCCACCGGTCCGTGTGAACTGTACACACAATCGTTCACCAGCACCACTTGCACATTACAGGAACTCGGCTAGAGGTTATTGGCAGTCTACAGATGACTTTGAAAGACTATCTTCCTCTACTCTCAGTCTAAGTTCAGAGGAAGTGGACTTGTGACATTTCTGCACAAAATACACAGAATCACCTGTGAGCAGCAACCCAGCGTTTGAGAACCAGTGCTCTAATAGACATACACCTGTTCTTCACTGCAAACCGTGACGGCACTTCATAGGTACATACACCATACTAGTGTGTAGCTGTTGCATATCCAGTTTGTAGACCATTACTGGTGATCAAGAACCATGAAAAAAATCTACATTTAGGAGAATTTGGTGCTCAGGTCAAAAATGTATGAAAGGGGCCTAAATTAGTTGCAGTTTGGATTATTAGCGATGCTAAATTGCCCCTATGCAAACTGGATTGATTCAGTATAAAGCGTGCATGCAGTGGTGGATGAAAAGGTCCAAAAAATACAATATACTGTATCTGTTTCCAGTTTAACAAATAATCTGGCAACCCTGATCAAAAAATATGAATTTTCCACTGACAATTCACTTAACTTCCACATAACCTGTTATACAATATAGTCCGATTTTTAGACGTATGACCCTATTAAATTCTGTGACTATCCATCAATTACTAATACATACAGTACAGAGCAAAAGTTTGGACACCCCTTCTCATTCAGCGAGTTTTCTTTCTTGTGTTCTTTCTTGTGTTCTTCAGCCCAAACGCGTCTCTTCTGCTTGTCGCCTGTCCTTAGCAGTGGTTTCCTAGCAGATCTTCTACCATGAAGGCCTGATTCACACAGTCTCCTCTTAACAGTTGTTCTAGAGACGTGTCTGCTGCTAGAACTCTGTGTGCCATTGACCTGCTCTCTGATCTGAGCTGCTGTTAACCTGCGATTTCTGAGGCTGGTGACTCGGATGAACTTATCCTCCGCAGCAGAGGCGACTCTCGGTCTTCCTTTCCTGGGCCGGTCCGCATGTGAGCCAGTTTCTTTGTAGCGCTTGATGCTTTTTGTGACTGCACTTGGGGACACTTTCAAAGTTTTCCCAATTTTTCGGACTAACTGACCTTCATTTCTTAAAGTAATGATGCCACTCGTTTTTCTTTACTTAGCTGCTTTTTTT
>JAAGKR010009091.1:0-28108 GCA_011419295.1 Clarias macrocephalus | reverse complement strand
GGGGGGGGGGGTAAATCGTGGATGATCTGAACTTGGTGGCAATGCTTATTACAGGTGCGAGGTAGTTGGGGCGCGGGTGTGGAACCAGGCAGATCTCCAAGATGGCCCCCATGGCCGTTAGAAAATTGAGGCCCACAGTAAGTGGGAATGCCAGGTGAACGTTCATATAGATATCAATGAAACAGCCTGTGTCATACCACTCATAGTTGATTCCAATTTGCCTGGTGTATCTTACCGTCTGCCATGATAAACCTCTATGGGGACAGAATGGCGTCTCCAGGAGCTTGTTCCCACAGCTGTCACCATAGGCCTTTCTGCATGTGAGTGTAATTGCTCCCCGTATCCAGCACCATCCTCACCTCAGTTCCTTGCACATACATCGATACTAGGAGAAGAGAGGGGGCTGAATGGGGTTGAGCGATGGAGACTTCAGCTAGGTGCTTCGTAGAACTCCGGACTGTATCTCCTTGTACTTCTTTTTCTCATGCTGAGATCCCACCTTCTGCCAATAGTGTTTCGCTCCCATACAGTCTTTCTCTACTCCCGAACCCACCTTCACCAGTTGTTCAACGGTGCTCACTGTACCTTGGTGACAGCCAGCCACTCTGAAGTTAATGTTAAAGATTTGGCTCGTTAGTTCCTCCTCAGAGATGTCAGGCCTCCATTTCAAGCAGAGGTCCCTATAGTCGTAGGCGAAGACTCTCAGGCGTTGTCCAGGCTGTTGAACCAGTGACCTTAGTTTATCTTCCACTTCAGTGAGGTAGTCATTTGGAAGAAACGCTGACATAAAGGCCGTTTTGAATGACTCCCAATCCTGTACCTTGGACTTCTCCGCCTTCCATCAGCTCAGCGCAGGTACTCTCAGTACTGTGTACTTCTGACGATCTCCACACTGGGGACTGGCCTGATCTCCAGGTAGTTTTGACATTGTTTCAGGAAGCACGTCAGCTGTGTCTGAGTAATCGTCAAATGTTGGAAATTCCGAGCAGGTCCAGCTCAAAAGGAGGAAGTAGCTACCATACCCGAGGAGGTAAGCAAGTTACATGAACGTGTTGTACAGACGGATGCCCTTCGCTGGTGACGCTGATTGATTGGGACAGTATATTTCCTCTAGGAGCAGCAGTTGGAGTCCAAGTAGAAAGCAGTGGTACAGGACTGTAGTCTGTGTAGAGTGGGGGTGCTAGAGAGACAGAACTTTTTCATCTTTCACAGAACTTTTTCTTCATCTGCCACGCCCACAAAGCGTCTCTTCGCCAAAATGTCTGTGACGGCTCTTTTCAGTTTTTCCAGGGTCACTTGGCTCCCCGCCAAGCTAGCGTCCACGGGCTGCCGAAAATATGCAGTTAAGACAGCTACAAACAATAGTTATAAAGTTAATTGCGGTACAGTTCATAAGGTGTAACAGTTAAAATAAGACACCACAATTCTTTTTATAATTTCTAAAATTAGAAATGTTAAATTCATTGTGCTTTGTACTCAACTGTGAACACTGTTAAATGGGTCACTAGATGGCACTTATTGCTAGGGAGGAAAAGTGGTTGTAATAAGTGTTTATTTTGTATTTTATCATTATAATGGTTACATATATTTTCTTAGTTTGAAATAATTTTATCACATTTGCAAATAAATTACTGGAGATATAAATGTGTTTTCTTATTACTGGCATTGATGAAAAGAGTCTGATTTAATTTCCAATTTCCATCCTTGCCCTTATCTACTGAAACAACATTGTGCCAACATTGGGCTGACCTTGCCATTATCTACTGAATCAATGTTGGTTTCTACTGAACCAACAATGTGCTGCTTATTGTCGCTGAAAATTTAAAAAATGCAAATCTCAAGTCAGCGCTCCCTGACAGGGACAAGGTGGCCCTAAGAATAGCAAGGGCCAAACTGTCCAGGGCCATCAGAGAGGCGAAATGCGCTCACAGCCAGAGAATCTACAACTACTTCAGGGTGACACACAGCGCTTGACTGTGAGAGTGCCTGCTCCCTTCCAGATGCGCCAAACAACTTCTACACTCGGTTCGATATGCAGAACGACGTGATGGCAAGGAAGACCACACCTCCAACCAACGACCAGGTTCAACATCTCTCTGAGTAGCACAGTCGTTTCCACATGCTTCAAGTCCTTCAAGTTGCTTTTGTGTCCTGTCTCAATGACTACCATACTTTTGCCCTCACACACATCATCATGAAGTGCTTCAAGCGACTCATCATGAGACACTTCAAGCCCCCCTCACTGGACCCACTGCAGTTTGCGTATCGTCCTAACCGTTCAACGGATGATGCCATCTCCCACACACTGGCCCTCACAAATCTAGACAAGAAGGACACCTACATACGAATGCTGTACATAAATTTCAGTTCAGCATTCAATACTATCATCCCCCAACAGCTGATCTAAGCTAAGCTAAGGGAAGCTAAGCCTGTTGGGCCTGAACACCTCCCTCTGTAACTAGATCCTGGACTTTCTGACCAGAAGGCCTGTCAGTGCGGATCGTGAACTGCACCTTCATCACCACCACACTGAGTACTGGGGCCCCTCAGGGCTGTGTGCTCAGTCCCCTACTACTCACACTGCTGACTCACGCCTGTATAGCGTCACACAGTTCCAACCACATCATCAAGTTTGCAGATGACATGGCTGTGGTGGTTCTCATCAGCAAGAACGATGAGTCAGCATACAGAAAGGAAGTACAGAGGCTAACAGACTGGTGTAAAGACAACAACCTGTCTCTGAACGTTGCTAAAACAAAAGAGATGGTTGTTGACTTCAGGAGGACACGGAGCGACCACTGTCTGCTGAACATCAACGGCTCCTCTGTGGAGATCGTCAACAGCGCCAAATCCTGGCTGTCCCCCCGGAGGAGTACATCACCTGGTCCCTCAACTCCAGCTTCTTGCACAAGAAAGACCAATGACGTCTTTTCTTCCTGAGAAGGCTGAGGAAGGCCCAGCTTTCACCCCCGAACCTTAACTCCTTCTATAGAGGGACCTTGTGATTATCTATTGAACCAATATTGGGCCAACTTATCTTTGGCCCCACCAATTGGGTCACCGGACAAAATAATGTTGGGCCAACCACTGATGTCAACAACGGCCCAAAAAATGCACTGCTTGCGGCCCAAAGTTGGCCCTGCAGTGGTATGCTATCTTGGATACATCTCAAACAGGAGTCAAAGCTGTGCTTTCACAGAGCTCTTCTAAAGACAACAAACTTTCACCCATGCTCATTCTTTTCTCATTGGCTTACATCCCCGGAGTACAACTTCATTAACTTTTAGCTGTTAAGCTCACCCTCAAGGAGTGGAGACACTGGCTAAAGAGAGCTGAACACCCTTGATCCCAGAAACCTCAAAGCCAAAATCTCAAGTAAGCCATTTTACCACCTCAATGTCTCATGGCCACTAGCCAACTGGAAGTGTGTAACCAGGTCTTGCAGTCCTTCGAACAGGTGCCAGGTCCCAGTAATATCCCAGTAATGACCGCCACATTGTGAACTGTAATAAAAGCTAAACCCAGTAAAACAAAATTTTAGAGCAGGGGTATGCTTGGTTGGAACGAAGGCCTGCACCAGTACTGGCCCCTTCTTGATAAGAGCTGACACCCATGTCTTAGAGTGTGAAACTTTTTTTTTTAATTTGCCAGGAAGTGTATATTTAAGCATTATCACTCTTTAGGTCATGCTATACTGCTGAATATAGCATGGTTGGATCCTTGTTTCTTCAACCTGTCATGGCAAATTTTAGGGATTTGACCAAATTTCAAACAAATACCAAACTACAACAAAAGCAAAAAAAAAGTTTATTGAAGACGTAGATAGACAGCTCTGAACCGGTCAGAAAAACAGACACCCCACAAAGTTCTAGCCACAAATCCTCACTTCCTTAATTTCACGTCGGTTCATATACCTGACAAGTGCCTCATCGCTCCTCCTTGTTCCTTTGTTCAATCCAATTTTTATTTAATATTCAATAGATATATTTGTTCAGCCTAGTGGTTTGGTGAATCCCAGTACCATACTTTTCCCCCCTCTTATCTCATCTTTTATTTATTATTTAATCATGTCGAGGTTGGCTTCATTGGGCCTTCAAAAATTTTATTCTCTTTTTTCCTTTTTTCAAAGAAAGTTTGGTTTGTTCCTCTTCTCCTAATCAGAATATCAAGCACTAGAGCTGACGGCTTAATTTTTCTTTTGGAAAAAGTTTTGAAAAAATCTTTTCCCCCAAGATGTGCAAGTATCTTATTTTTACTTTTCTATCATCCTATCATTTCTCATCTGTCCTTAGTATGGTTAAAGTTATTAAAATCATTTATTTATTAAATTTTTATGTGTATTATACCATTTATGATTCCTTTTATGATTTCATGATTATAAGTCATTTAATGATTAATTATTGGACGTAATTACGGTTAAGATCAAGGATTAATTTTTATCAAAGTTTGATTACATTGGAGTGTATTATTTTAATTATTAGTATTATTGTTATTTATGATTTAAATTTAATCATTGACGTTTGACAATAAATGTAAACATATACGGATTAGTACTTATCAACACAACCATTATTATTATTATTTTTTTCCCCGATTTTCTCCCTGGTGTGTCCAAACTTTAGTCGTGTCCAATTCCTCCCCGTCACTAGGGGGCTCCCACATTAAGGCTACTACTACCACTCAGCCGGAAGGGCCGAAGACTATCACGTGTTTCCTCCGAACCACGTGACGCCAGCCGACCACATCTTTGAACTGCTCGCTCGCGCAACTTGGGGGCGGCGTAACACACTCGGAGGACAACGTTATCCGCTCCCTCCGTTGCGCGAGATCACAGACGCTCCTGACTGGCTGTAGAGCCGTGATTAATGTGGGAGCACTAAAGTACCTCTCATCCCTCCCCTCTGAGAGAGCTTGGCCAATCAGCTCTCTCTAGACCTACGGCTGCGAGAGGTTACAGCACCACCCGGGATTCGATAGGGCGAGCGCTTTTACCACTGCGCCACTCGGAGGCCTAACGCAACCATTATTAATGAACTTTTCTTATATAGAGTAATAGTGTTTGTTTTTGTAGTAAGGGTTAATTTTTTATATAAATATTAAGTTAGTATTACATTTTCTTACTCATTTACTTTTTGTTTGAGCCATGTTGTATTTTGCTTAATTTAGTATACCACTTAATTCTTGCCATTGCTTAATTTTGACTTCGAATTGGTTGAGTGTTTTTGTAGGCTGGCTACTTCATCATACATTAAAGCACTCTTTCCTTTTGTTTTAATCTTTGCCCATAGGGAGAGCACATCTCGTCTGGTTTTCCTGAGAGCGGGTGCTTACACTCTACCCTATCCAAATCGATACAATTATCGCCTAATTAGAGCATTGGCTGCTCATATTCGCCAACTGGAAAAGGCCCTTTCTGTCCCAATGGAATACCATCAGCTTCAAACCCACCTCTCTGGTTCACAAAGACTCTACTCTTCCTTTATCTGAGGAGTATTTTGATTCTGATTATATTATCGATTATTGATCCCTTTGTTTTTTAGTTTTTAAAAAGGGAAATCTGGCCATCTGTGCACTGTGTCTGGAAAAAACAGAACCGAAAGTTATTTTTATAACTTTTCCTAAACATCTCTTTTAAAATTTAAAATTTGCCAGACTTTAGCAAGGTTCTTTCTCTACTTTTCCATTACACTCTGCACTAAAGTTATTTACTTCTTACTTTTTGTGTGTATGGGTCATCTTTCGGTCACGCTCCAAGTTTTCTACATGTTTTTCTACTTGATTAAAGTTAGAAAAGGCGCATAATAATACAGAATAAGAAAAGTAAGTAGTATCTCCTATATCCCCAAATTGAGGGCCTGGAGGCCTGTTTTCCTCTGTTATAGCTCTTTCACAGAGGCCTTATGGGTATTGGACATTAGAGTGCTGCTTACTTGTGCTATTACTTGTGCTATACAGTACAGACCAAAAGTTTGGACACACCTTCTCATTCAAAGAGTTTGAATTTGTATTATGGCAAGAAAAAAGCAGCTAAGTGAAGAAAAAAATGAGTGGCCATCATTACTTTAAGAAATGAAGGTCAGTCAGTCCGAAAAATTGGGAAAACGTTGTGTCCCCAAGTGCAGTCACAAAAACCATCAAGCGCTACAAAGGTTAACAGCAGCTCAGATCAGAGAGCAGGTCAATGCCACACAGAGTTCTAGCAGCAGACACATCTCTAGAACAACTGTTAAGAGGAGACTGTGTGAATCAGGCCTTCATGGTAGAATATCTGTTAGGAAACCACTGCTAAGGACAGGCAACAAGCAGAAGAGACTTGTTTGGGCTAAAGAACACAATAAAGAACACAATAAAGAAAACTCTTTGAATGAGAAGGTGTGTCCAAACTTTTGGTCTGTACTGTATATCATATATATATATATATAATTAGAAATTAGAAATTCAATAATTTGATTAAATAATTAGAAATTCAATAAAATTTTAATTTGACCTTCAATTTGACCCGAATGACCTTGATCGTAATATTGCATTTATTTAGAATTCACAGTTCCAGGTGTGTGTTTGATTGTGTGCCCTGCAATGGATTGGCACCCTGTCCAGGTTGTTCCCTGCCTCATGGGCTGAGTGCCCTGAAATAGGCTTCAGGCTTCCCTTGACCCTGGACAGATTAAATGGTATGGAGATTGAGTGAGAGACTGTGGACCCAAAAAAGTAAGGAGAATAGACTATGGAGGTGGTGGACAGTCCTGTGAATCTTGTAAAATTCTCTTTATATTTCCAATTATTTTGCTTCTGTTGTGGGGTTGAGTCCCAAATAGCATTAAATGGAAAGCTAGTTCACGAGGGTGTACAATTCATTGTCTCTTTTACACACAGCAAGTAGTCCCCTTGATCAAGGGTTGGAGAGTGATTTGAAATTTAGCCTTGTTTTAGAGCTAGTTGGCATTGTAGCCATAAATAAAAGGATTGTTCACATTTGTTAAGGAGTGAGTGTTTTTTTAAGTTGACGTAACGTTGTTAGATATCTTTTCTTGCTGAAAGTACTTCTGTGACTGTTTTTTACAGTGACAGAAAGGTGCAAAACAAAATAACAAAACCAAAAACAAAATAACAAATTTAAAAACAAAATAACAAAACCCGAAAAAAAAAATCAAAAACATAATTACAAAACCAAAAACAAAATAACAAAACCAAAAACTAAATAAATTGAAAAACACAACAACAAACTGCTGAGCCCCTAAAGGGACATAGGTGGGAAAAAATGAACATTGGAGGGGGAAAAAAATCCACCTTGAAAAAAAAATACAAGGAAAAAAAAAGGCTAACAGGATATGGGTGAAAAAAAGCTAGAAAAAAAAATTGTTCAGCCATTGTCTCCACTCTTTTAAGGTGAGCTTCACAGCTAAAATTCACGATCCCCAATGTTGTAATTGAACTCGGTGGGTGTGAGTCGGCGAGAGAAAAATTTGCATGGGTGAAGTTTGTTATATTGGGGAGATCTCTGAGAGAGAACTACTCCGACTCCTGTTTCGGAGACGTCCACCTCAATGATGAACTGAAGTGTGAGGTCGGGGGAAGACAAGAATAGGCACCATAGTGAATAAACACTTGAGGTGGTTGAATGCATCCTGGGCTTAAGGGTTCCACTGATAGGGAATCTTGATGGAGGTGAGAGTAATGTGGGGTGTGGCCACCAGGCTGTAGTTTCTGATGAAGTTTATGGGGAGATAGGTATATAAGGAGATTATAAGTAGATAAGGTAGTCCAGAAAAGAGGTGGAGCTTGTTCCCCAGAAAAGAGGTAGAGCTTGTTCTCCATCAAATGTTGTGTACCTGGCGTATGTGGACTCAGAATGTCATCAAGATAGGCAAATACGAAGGTGTTGAGGAAGTCACGGAGAACGTTGTTTATGAGGTCCTGGAACACAGCTGGGGCATTAGTTAGGCCGAATGGGACCACCAGATATTCGTAGTGGCCGATGGGGGTGTTAAAGACCTCCCTCCCTGATCCTGACTAGGTGGTAAGCGTTTCTGAGATCAAGTTTGGCGAACACCCGAGCATCTTGGAGTAATTAAAAAGCTGTAGACATTGTAGCAGTTCTTAACTATGATCTCGTTGAGTCCCTTATAGAGTATACATGGGTAAAGAGATTTATCCTTTTTCTCCACAAAGAAAAAATCTGGCACCAGCTGGGGAGGAGGGTGATTCCTGCGGCTAAGGAGATATACTGTTCCATACTGTTCCACATCTCTTTCAGGATCTGGCAATGAATAGAGGCAGCCTTTTGGGGGGTGGTACCAGGGAGGAGGACAATGGCCCAGTCATAGGGGCAATGGGGGGGTGGATGTGACGTGATTTGCTGAACACCTTTTGGGGTCGTGGTATTCAACAAGGAGGCAAGGAATCTCTTCTTGTCAGGTGGTTGGTGTGTTCCTGACGGGGGGTGGAACAGAGGCAGGAGGACAGGGCTCCATTCGAGGATAGCGTTCCTAGCCCAGCCGATAAGAGGGTTGTGTTTCTTGAGCCATGGGAGCCCCAAGACTACTGGTGCATGGTGGCTTTGGATAATTAGGGGGGAGATGGTTTCACCATGGTTACCAGAGAGCTGTAGAGTGAGTGGAGCTGAGTGGTGAGTGACTGGTGGAAGTTTACTGCCATCTAGTGCCTGAACTTGAAATGGCTGGATGAGTGGGTGAGATGGGATCATGAGATGGCTGTTCGTGGAGGCTGCTATTAGACTTTGGTCGGCTTCAGAATCTATAACGGCATTCATGATGTGAGGCTGATTATCATAGGCCAAGGTTGCCAGGAACAGCGGGTTGAGAATCTGGGGGAGGCTTAAGCTTAATGCCCCCTTGTACTCTCAGAATTACCTGGGGGCCTGGGCTTTTAACAGCCAGGATCATACCAAATGGCCCGCTTGGCCACAGTAAAAGCAGGAACCTTCATAACGGTGTTGGCCGTCATTTAGCGAAAGGCGTGTGCAGCCAATTTGCATGTGTTCAGGGAGGGTTTCACAAGAAGGCCTAGTGGGGTCTGGGATGGAGAGTTGAGTGAGCAGCTGAGTGCTAAGTGGCTGAAAGCCTTCTGTGAAAGCATAGAACAGTGCTTGATGATCCCAGCCACAAGAGGGAGCCAGAGTCCTAAAATCGATGGCATAGTTGTGCACATAATGAGGCCCTTGGCATAACTTCAGTAGCTGACCTGCTGCCAGTCATCCTGAAAATGAAAGATCAAACACCCACCTCAATTAATTGGTGAACGCATCGAAGGTGGCACAGCGGGGGACCTGGGCACCCTATAGAGAAGTTCTCCATTCCCTCGCTCTGCCCAAAAGAAGAGTAGTGACGTAAGCAACCTTCAACTGTTCTGTGGGAAAAGATGAGGCTTGGAGCTTAATCACAACAGAGCACTGAGACAGGAATGAACAGCAGGTGAGTGAATCGCCATGGTACGTGGGTGGCGCAGGAGGCGTGGTTTTTATAATGAATGATGCTGTTCTTTGCAACTGCTATATAAATTCATCAAGGTGCCATTGACGATTCTAGTCTTAATTGCCAAAATGTTGGCACTCGATCTATAGATTTGTTTGATCTCCCGTACCACACATATATACACATTTGCATTAGATGACGATTGCATTTAATAAGGTAAACAAGGTGTCACAACACTGGCTGGCCCTATGTGAAAAAGTTATTCCCTGCTAAACCTAATAACTGGTTGTGCCGCTCTGCAACCAAGCATTTGCAATGACTGGCAATGAGCCTTTTTATCACTGTGGAGGAATTTTGGCCCACTTTTCTTTGCAGAATTGTTTAAATTTAGCTACATTTAGCAAAAATCTACAGTTTAAGGTCATACCACAGCATCTCAATTGGATTTAGGTTCAACTTTTGTCCCATCAGTCCACAGAATATTTGCTCAAAATCTTGGGGATAATCAAGATGGTTTTTGGCAAATGTGAGACGAGTCTTTGTTCTTTTTGGTTGGCAGTGGCTCTCAACTCTCCCATGGATGCAATTTTTGCCCAGTCTATTTCTTATTTTTTATCGCTTAGAAATAGTTTAGTATCATCAAACAAATTTAAATATTAGTCAAAGATAACACAACTAAATACATCATGCAGTTTTTAAATGAAGATTTTTTATTATTAAGGGAAAACTAAATCAAAAACTACATAGCCCTGTGTGAAAAAGTGTTTGCCCCCTTGTTAAAACATAACTTAGCTCTGGTTTATCACACCAGAGTTCAATTTCTCTAGCCACACCCAGGCCTGATTACTGCCACACCTGTTCACAATCAAGAAATCACTGAAATAGAACCTGCCTGACAAAGTGACGTAGACCAAGAGATCCTCAAAAGCTAGCCATCATGCCGAGATTCAAAGAAATTCAAAAACAACTGAGAAAGAAAATAATTGAGATCTATCAGACTGGAAAAGGTTATAAAGCCATTTCTAAAGCTTTGGGACTGCACCGAACCACATTAAGAGCCATTATCTACAAATGACAAAAACATGGAACAGTGGAGAACCTTCCCAGGATTGGCCGGCCGATCAAAATTACCCCAAGAGCGCAGTGACAACTCATCCAAGAGATCACAAAAGACCCCACAACAACATACAAAGAACTGCAGGCCTCACTTGCCTTAATTAAGGTGAGTGTTCATGACTCCACCATAAGAAACAAACTGGGCAAAAATGGTTTGCATGGCAGAGTTCCAAGACGAAACTGCTGAGCAAAAAGAACATAAAGGCTCATCTCAGTTTTGCCAGAAAACATCTTTATGATCTCCAAGACTTTTGGGGACTGACAAGACAAAAGTTGAACTTTTGGAAGGTGTGTGTCCCATTATGTGTCGTGTAAAATGTAACACAGCGTTTCAGAAAAAGAACAGCATACCAATAGTAAAATATGGTGGTGGTAGTTGTTTGGGGTTGTTTGGCTGCTTCAGGACCTGGAAGACTTGCAGTGATAAATGGAACCATGAATTCTGCAGTGTACCAAAATATCCTAAAGGAGAATGTCCGGCCATCTGCAGCAAGTTCTGCAGTAGGACAATGATCCAAAGCACACCAACAAGACGTTTGGAGTGGCCTAGTCAAAGTCTTGACCTGAATCCAACTGCGATGCTGTGGCATGACCTTAAAAAGGTGGTTCATGCTCAGAAACCCTCCAATGTTCTGCAAAGATGAGTGGGCCAAAATTCCTCCACAACGCTGTAACAGACTCATTGCAAGTTATTGAAAATGCTTGATTGCAGTTTTTGCTGCTAAGGGTGGCTCAACCAGGTTAACATTAACACCTTTTCAGGCAGGGCTATGTAGTTTTGGACTTTTTTTTCTCTTAGTAATAAAAACCTTCATTTTAAAAACTGCATGATTTGTTTACTTGTGTTATCTTTGACTAATATTAACATTTGTTTGATGATCTGAAACATTTAAATGTGACAAACATGCAAAAAAAAAAAAAGAAATCAGTAAGAGGACAAACACTTTTTCACGCCACTGTAGGTGGTATGTCTTTGACAACCTTTAAACGATGACTCAAGACTTATTTGTTTCTTTAGTACTTGGGGTAACCCCCCCATGTATAAAATAAATAAATAAATAAATAAATAAATAAATAAATCCCCTTCCCAATTGTGTTTGACTGATGGGTACTTACTAACCTAGTAACCCAGTGTAAGTATCTACCCAATGACGGACACTTCAAAGCACTTTTTGTAAGTCGCTCTGGATAAGAGCGTCTGCTAAATGCCTAAATGTAAATGTATATGCCACATGCAGAAGTTCTCAGATGACACTGACATTGTGGGGTGAATTAGGGATGGACAGGAAGGAGAATACAGAAGCCTGATCAAGGACTTTGTGACATAGTGCAATCTAAACCAGCTACGACTAAACATCATTAAGACCAAGGAGATGGTTATTGACTTTCATCGGTCCGGGTCTCTACTGCTACCTGTCTCCATCAAGGGAGTGGATGTTGAGAGGTTCAGGTCATACAGATTGCTACAGTTGTACGACAAACTAGACTGGTCAGTGAACACTGACTATCTGTATAAGAAAGGTCAGAGCCGGGCTATTCCTCAGGATACTTGGATCTGTCAACATCTGTAAAAAGCTCCTGCTGATGTTTTATCAGTCAGTCATCGCCAGCGTGCTTTTCTATGTGGTGGTGTGCTGGGGAGGTAGTCTGAAAAACAGGGATGCCACACGATTGGTCAAAGTGGTCAGGAGAGCTGGTTCGGTGGTTGGTCTGGAGCTGGACTCTCTCGAGGAAGTGGTAGAGAAGAGGACACTGAACAAAATGCTGTCCATCATGGCCAACCTTGACCATCCATTGCACTTAGTTTTCTGCAACCAGAAGAGTGTGTTCAGCAGAAGACTTCTGTCACAAAGCTGCTCAACAGACAGACTTAGAAAATCCTTTGTCTTCAACACCTCACTACAAGGACATGGGAATTGTGGACTGGGGGATCTAGGCTAGGCTAGTCTGCTATTAACATCATGGTGTTACAAGCATAAGTCTCATCTGTTAGCTTCAGGTCTACTGTTTGCACTATTGCTACATATAAAATTTCACTTTGGCTGAATATTGGCAATTAACTTCATTTCTCTTATTCGTTTTTGATTTTTTTTTTTTTACTTTAGATTTTTGATTTATATGCTTTATTTATATACTTATATATCTTGCAGTGTTTGTTCTTAGATTTTACTGCACTAGTAACTTCTGGTCAGTTCTCACATTACACTGTAATGACTATATGTAAGATATACATTGTGCAATCTACAACCTAAATTTGTGTTAGTGTCTCTATGGCTACTGCATAACTGGAATTTCCTTTGGGATCAATAAAGTCCTTCTATCTATCTATCTATCTATCTATCTATCTATCTATCTATCTATCTATCTATTTTTATTTATTTATTTATTTTTTCAGTAAATGGTTTAGCCTGGTTGTGGTGGGTCTCAGGCACACCTGGGAACACTGGGTATGAGTTGAAAATACAGCTTAGGTGGTATGCAAGTCAACTCAATACCATGCAGCCACATATACTTTCTAGGCATTATGTTAGGTATTAAAGTCTATTGACAAAGAAATTTCAAAATGTTTTTTTTTTTCTTGTTTAGTACACACTGATATAGAACTGTATAACATTGTAATTGCAGCGAACTTCAGTGAAAAAAAAGGTTTGTCCTGGTGACTGAGATAACACAAAAAGTTTTGATACAAATCTACAAATGGTTGTTGCGTGAAATAAAGTCTATAAAGCCTGCCAATACGGGCAATTTGGGAACGCCAATTAGTCTAATCTGCAGGTCTTTGGACTGTGGAAGGAAACCACAGTACCCGGAGGAACCCTACCAAGCATGTGGAGAACATGCAAACTTCATGCACACAGAGATGGGAATTGAGCTTGGCCAGGAGTATAACCCGGACCCTGGAGGTGCAAGGCGACAGTGCTAACCACTACACCACCGTGCAGAAAAGTGAAAAGCTGCCAGCTTCATTAGTTGTTCTTTACAATTAAAAGAAAGACTAATTAACTTTAGGATTATTTTTATTATCACAGAGTATCACATTGTGCCTTGGTGTTGTATAGTTCTTAGCTTGTTTTGTTAATTGATGGTGTCCGATAGAAAATCACAAATCCTCTGTGTTGTTGTCACGCCATTCAGATTTAGTGAGTAAAACACTATGATTTTTCCCTCATTTAGTAGGATGAGTTGAATTGTTTGTTGGTTTATTCTGTCCATTATTACTATTTATTAACATATCCTTTAGGTTTCCTATACTGTATATCTTATATCTCTTTAATTTTTGTTCTGTTACAGTGAAATAGTTCATTGTGTGGTATATTTTTCTACACTTGAATCTTGCATTATATTTGTTTACTTTGATTCCTTCAGTTTTGTAGCTGTATACCGCACCCTTGTGGCGAGTTGTGGTGACGCGGGTGTTATAAAGCCAATGACCAAGAGAGGGCGCATTAATAACGCGCACACACACACACATACGCACAGAGTCCTGGATGACTGGGAGGAGCGTTATGTCCGGAAAAGTAGGTGTTAAATTCTTCTACTGCGCGCACACAAAAAAAAAAGAAAAGAAAAGAAAAACAGTTAGGCAACGTGCTTTAAGTGTACACAGAGTGATTAAATGTGGCGGTGTAGACACAGAGGTGCGGGGCAATTACACCGCAGGGAAGGCGGCAGCTGAAACAAAGCCTTATTGTGTTGTTATGTAATTTCCAGGTCAGGGTTCTGACAGTGGGAAGTGTGTGAGGGAGAGAGAGAGAGAGAGAGCGCGCGCGCGAAGGAGAGTGGATGCGAGAATGAGAGAGTGTGTGTGAGAGAGAGAGAGAGACTTTATATTTGACTTTAACTAAGTGTATGTACTCTTATTTTATATACTCTTATTTATTGTTACTCTTTTTACACTATTCTGTTGTTTTCTTTCTCTTTCTACTCCTGTTATTTTCTTATGACTTATTTCTAAGCTTTGGCAATACCAATGTAAATATCTGCCATGCCAATAAAGCACTTTTGAATCTTGAATCTTGAGTGAGCGAGCGAGCGAGAGAGAGAGAGAGATGGCCTTCCAGTGCATTAATAAATATAAACAGAGACGAAGATATAAAGTCAGTCAGAAAGTAGGTCAGAATAAATAACATGACATGACAGACGGAGGGAATTGTTTTCACCTTATCTCTCTTTTATTCAGCAGAGGAATGACGCAGCAGCTTGAGGCCAGAGGAAGGGCTGCTGTCCAGGGAAAAGAGTGTACCACAACACAAACGCGCGCACACACACACCCAGAGTGACTGGTAGTGCTGCAGGATTCAGGCTCATCACTTAGGAAGAAGAAAATAACCTGGTACGAGTATCAATATCTTTGGGAATACTAAAAATAACACATGGATATTGTGTGTGTGTGAGTGTGTGTGTGTGAGAGAGAGAGAGAGAGAGTTTTGAGTTGACAGTGTGGGAATACAAAGCTGATCACGTGACACGTCCACATGGAGGATGGTATAGGAGAACATTCCCTCATTATGTATATAGGCCTATTTCTTTGCCTTCATCTAGTTTTCCTGTTCATTGTTTATAATCCCCAGCAGGCGGCACTGCACACTGACTCGCACACTCTGTGTTGAGTGTGTGGTCAGAGAAGAAGCAGACAGGAGACGATCATGATCGGGACGACTGCACTGCAGGTTGGTACTGAATTACTAACCCTACTCTGCCTCGCCGTGACACTTCACACACACTTGACTAATTGTTATACACTCCTTTCTTTTTTGTATTTCTGTATGATGTCACCACTTTGATCTTACAGTAAACACTGAGGTGTGTGTTTTCGATGTTTTTTGATGTGCTGCAGCATTTCCGTTGCATTACTGTGAATCAGACAAACTCTTCTCTCCCTCTCTCGTTTTTGTTTTCTTTTTTCAGAGCTGACTGATCCTGTCACCTGCTGTGTTTTATTCCTGTTATTTAAAAAAAAAAAAAAAACATTCCTCCTATTCCCTTTTTTCCCTTTACCACTTGGCTGCCCTCCATCACAAGGGCCTATCTGTTACTTTGTCAGCTCGACTGAAGGGCATTAGATGAGGGTTGGAAGAGCTCAACTTACCCAGAAGGCACTGCTGCAATCGAACACAGTGTCCTTTGACAAAACAGTATAAGCAGTTAAAAAAAAGAATACATGAAAAAAAAAAGCCAATGAAAACCCTTCGAAGTTCAGCTGTCTTGAATCAAGTCCGTGTTCCATATGTAGAGAACGACTATAAATGGAAGACTATAAAAGCACTAGGCTGCATTCCAGTACTGCTTTTAAAATTTTTTTCTTGTTGCCAACATTTCCCCCCAAACTTTGGCAGTCGTCCATCTTGAGGGCTATTATGTTGCTTCTTTCAATTGAAGTGTGTTAGATGATTATTATATGGGCATCCCCAGGAGCACAACCTACTCAGAAGGCATAGCTGGGTTTTGACCTTTTATATAAAACATAAAAGCCCTTGTATTGTAAGTAGTGATTTTTATCGGCAAGCAGTTACTTTATTCAGACATCTAATTTATATACAAAATTATATACTTGATATATAAAAGAATTTTGGTTTTTTGATTGTCAATGTCTGTATGGGTTTCCTCTGGGTTGTCTGGTTTTCTTCGAACTTAAAAAAATATTCCAATTGGTATAACACCATTTCTAGGGATAAGTGAATGACAAATTGAGTCCTCGGATACTTCTACTTAGCACAAAAGTAAGTGAGCAAGCCCATTTGTTATTGTAAGTATGATTGGGAATCACATCGCACTGTTGCGCAGTCGTGCACACTGGTGTTGCATAAATGAAATGCACTTCAGAGAGGGCATGTCGACAGCAGAATTGGAACGTAGCCCAGGGCGATTTGACACTGCACTTAATAGGCTTCAGTCCTGTCTCTCCAGGATGGGTGAGTTAGTGTTAACATGGTAATTCGGTTCATGTTTGACAGGAAGTGAGTGATGATGTGGCAGCACACCACCTACGCACCATTTGGTGACTCAGACAGAAAATAACACTGTGGTTTGTTCACTCTCCTGTAGTGCGCGTTTCTTTGCGGTGTTGTGTTCCGTAGCTCCAGGCCATCTTGTCAGATCATTTTTTAATCTCTCAGCACTGATCAGCATACTTGTATATTTGGACACAAAGCTGAAAGTTCCTTCCTTTGCTCAAGGCTGGGCTTTATAGCAGGTGTGTGTGTGAGTATTCACAGGTGGGACTAGAAATAAGATATGAATTGCAACGAGACACCACTGACAACATCACATTGCAGCTGCACATTTACCAGCACCATGCATTTTTTAAACGGTTGTGTACGATTGTTTCAACCAACTGAAAATGAACTGAACATTGAAACACTGTATTTCCAAACTATAAACATTGGAGAAGCATATTTTTCAGAATTAAAGCTCTTTTTTTTCAATAACTCAATTGCATTAAGTCACTAAGTTTTAAATATAATTTTTTCGAGTGCCAAGTATCCCAGACCTTACAAGGACAAAGTTCATTTTACTAATCCAGTATCATAATTAATCACCACAGACATTTCCTATCACTCTTGGTTTTAATATAGAGGCTAACGTGTGAAAAAGAAGGTTAATAAATGACTTCAGACATGAGAGTATTGAACGAATAACCAACTCACGAACTCTCTGTATCATGTCACCCCTTCAGTTAGATAGATAGAAGATAGATAGATAGATAGATAGATAATGATAATTTATCGATTCTAAAGAAAATTCTCATATTATAACTGCCCACCTCATCATGTTGTACACATTATATACAACACTGGGCTATTATAAACCATCTTTGTCCTGCAAATAACTTGCCATTGCAGTCTGAAGCATCTCACAGAATGCAAAACTTTCCACAGAATTAATCAGCATGGGTGTAAGAGCGGATTTGACAGTGACCTCAGGAGATCTTTCCATCTTGAATTTATAATTCTTTGATCAAGTATCAGTTATGTTCTTTTTCCATAAACAGAATACTACAAATGTAGGGGTAAGTGGGGTGTTTTGTTGTTGTTCTACTATATGAACTAATCAGCCACAAGGGCACTGGTGACTCAGTGGTAGGTTTCTCGCCTGCCATGCGGAAGGCCTGGATTAGATTCCCAGCCAATGCCCAAACCCCAGCCACTGAATGCTGTGTCAGTCCCAAGTCCGGATAAAATGGGAGGGATGTGTCAGGAATGGCATTGCATAAGGACCTGTGCCAAGTTGTTGTGCGGATTGTATGGTCCGCTGTAGCGACCCCTCAAAGGGCTAAAAAACTAACAACACCACCAATCAGCCACAACATTCACACCAGTGCCAGGAGAATTGAATAACACTGATAATCAATTATATACCAGTAAACTGGTGACAGGATCATCAAAACCATACACCAAAGGAGACCAAAGGCTAGCCCGCCAAGCCAGATCCCAGAATTTGCTAAAACAAAAGTTTATACTGGATATGCTAGAAAGGTATCAGAACACCCGGTGCATCACAGCCCGTTAAGTATAGGGCTTAGCAAGCGAAAAAATTAAGGGTGTTGATCTATGGATTATGCCAGACAAACGAGTCCAATTCATTGAGACTTTGAAGGATCCCAATGCCAGACACCAAAACACTTCCCCAGAGATCATGCCCTGAGGGGCCAGAGCTACCCAGCAGCACAAGGGGAACCCACACAATTGTGGACTTAATGTTTTGCATTTTAATGTTATGGCTGATCAATAAGCATATACAGGTTTATTATAACATTGTAGTACTGGTAGAACAATCAATGACAGCTGGATGTGTGGGCCTACTAAATAGATCTATAAAGGCATAAGTTTCATGGTCATATTTATGCGTTGTGCAAATGTAATCAATAAAATAATATTGCTCTCTTTTCACTTTTGGCTTGTAGGTAAAGCTTAAATGCTTGAACTTTTTTTTGCATATCACTTAAGTTCTCCCACCATCGCTCACGGTACAAGGAATGCATGCTTAAAGATTTTTTTTCTGTCCTGGTACCAAGGTGGTGGAACAAACTTTTTCTACACATCTGAGCAGTTGAGTCACTAACAGTTTACAGTCCATACATTAGGTCCATACATTTTGGAACAGACAGTTTTTTTTGCATCTGACATCTGTACACCACCACACTGAATTTGAAATGAAACACTGAAGATGTGAGTGAAGTCAAGACTTTCAGCTTTAATTTAAGGGGGTTACCAAAACTTTGCCATTAACCGTTCTGAAATTACAGCCATTTTCACATCTACCCCCACCCCTTTTGGGGGATCAGAAATAATGGAACAAATGGCTGACAATCTGTGTTGCCTGTTCCCTCATTACTCCAAGCAGATAAAAGGCTTGTGGTGGTTCTGAGTGTTACATTTGCATTCAGTACTTGTTCACGTGAACTTTCAAAATGAGGTCCAAAGATGTGTCAATGCAAGCGAAGGTGGCCATCATTGGGCTAAAAAAACATTTCGGAACAGTCTTAAAAGAATTAATTAACTGGTAAACTCAACGACAGCAAAAGGCCTAGAAGACCACAGAAGACAACTAAAGGGTATAACCACAGAATTCTGGCCATGGTGAACAACATCTGGCCATGGCAAGACCATTCTTGAGAAGGTATGTCATTGTCCATTGGTAATGCTGAAGATCAGAAAAGCCAGATTGGACTTTGGATTTTGGAACTGGAAAGTTAACTTGTACCAGAATGATGGGAAGAAAAAGTATGGAGAAGGAAAGGAACTGCCCATGATCCAAAGGCATACCACATCATCTGTCAAACATGGTGGAGGGAGTGTCGGCTTCAACCCAGTGTTGGCTGTCACTGAACTTGGTCACTGGTGTTGCTTGATGAACACAGTGCTGAAAAAAGTAGCAGGGTGAATTCTGAATTGTATAGGCCTATACTTACTGCTCAAATGCAGAAAAACATACAAGATGCCTCTTCATATTGCAGATATCTTTCTTTGCAGATGGATAATGACCCAAAACTTGCAGTGAAAGCTACCCAAAAGTTTCCTCAAGGCAAAGAAATGGGATACTACAGAATGACCCACAAACAAGCAGCAGTTGAAGGCAGCTGCAGTAAAGGCCTGGTAAAGCATTTTAAGGAGGAAATTGAGCATTTGGTCATGTCCATGGGCTCCAGACTTTAGGCAGTCATTGTTAAGAAACAATCTTTATGTTTATTATTACTTTAGTTTGCTCCATCTATGAGTACCCAAAAATGAAGTGTGTGTTTGAAAATGGCTGTAATTCCTGAATGGATCATGCCACACTTTTGTACAATCACTTTAATTAATTAAAGCTGAAGGCCAAATGCCAAAATGTATAGACCTGACCTAGGTTAGAAAATACAACAGACTGATGGTATTCTTAGTTCAAGACTTGTATCGTATTAGTTAAATTCTTAGTTTATACTTGTATCAGTGAACCAGTATCATAATGTATTTTTTAATAGAGTTTAAAGCATTTCTGTAGGTCGCTCTGGGTAAGAGCATCGTGCCAAATGCTATAAATGTATAAAAGGGTTTTCCCAAACTGACACATAAATCTCTTAATGCAGAAGGGACATAGATTGATATTGCAGTGTACATGTTTGACAACCAGCTTTCATATGTGTGTACACGTGCAAACCTGAGACTTCATTTCACATTCACTTTAAAACTGTGATATGTCTACCTTATTGGAGAAGACTCAGAACCACGGAGAATGTCCAATTTAAAAATCACTCTCTCCCTCTTTCAATCTAGACCATCTATATTCCATTTATCTTTACACAGTGTACTCACTTAATCTATTCTTGTTTTGTAACAACCTTTTGTTCTGCTTCTCTCCGTTTTTCTTTTTCTCTATTTCCCGTCTCGTCTTCCCTCCTCCCGCCATCCATCATCTTCCCTTGTGTTTCCGTACCCTCGTTCATTCTACACTCATGTTTTTCACGCACTCTTCCCTCTGTGCCCTCATTCTGTCCCCGTCTCTCTCTCTCTCTCTCTCTCTCTCTCTCTCTCTCTCTGATGCCACTGCATTGATCTGGCTGCAGCTTAGCTGCATTAAAATATGCATTAAAAAGGTCTGCGGTATGCGAGATGAATCTGTCTATCCTGCTTGTTTGAGACAGACACCGCTCATGCGGTGTGTGTGTGTGTGTGTCTGTATGCAAATGTATAGACACTGTTTTATCCCCTAATCTCCTAGCCACCGCCACTGCTGCTAATCTGAGATCGCCATCGTTTTTTTTTTTTTTTTCCCTGACATTAGCATCATAGGGTTCTGCTTCTACCTTCATATTTTGGTCGCTCTGGCTTTCATCTTTCCTTTTTCCATTCTTTGTTTCTTTCCTCCACCTCTATAGAGCAGACATTCCTTCTATACTATCATCCACCCTTGTATCCTTTTCCCTCCATGCAGCATGCATCTGTCCTGCTCTGCCTTTTTCCTCTCCCTCTCTCTCTCTCTATCTCTCTCTCTCTCGCCGTCCATCATCTTCCCTCGTGTTTCAGCAGCGTTTCTGACGTTAGCATCGTACCATTCTGCATCCCTTTCTCTCTTCATCTCTCGGTCTCTCGCTCTCATCCATTTTTAGCCATGTTGATTAAAGTTGCAGTGGCTATTCCAGAGCAAAGTCGATGCCACCTCTGTAGCTCAGCGGAAAGAGGGCTTTGAGAAGAGAGAGAGAGGGAGAGAGATGGAGAGAGTGCATGAGAGAGAGAGAGAGAGAGCGTGAGAGAGATGACGCACAGACTTTGAGAGCAGTGCTAGACAGCAAGCAACGAGTCAATTTTTATTTTCGTTGCAAGATGGCGCATTTCTCGGTTTCGCCTGTTTCACCTCATTCTCTGATGAACAGAAATAAATAGTACGTTCTACGTGTTTCCTTCTCTGCAGAAAGCGCTGTGATACGATTCTCGCTCTGCGTATGACTGGACGGCAGCAGCTGTGTTTCATTTTGCTGAGGTAGGGGATTTTTGTTTTGTTTTGGTTTTTTTTAATTTATTTTTATTTTTAATTGTTTACAAAAACTCATATGCCATGATTGACCGCTCTATGGGTTTTAATACTCTGTTATTTTACACTTTGTAAAATATGGGTGTGGCACCCTTTTTCGCACATCTACGGATGGGGAGTTAGAATGCGAAATCAATAAGGCGATACAACAAAATCTGTGTTTAAAAACCAACAACCAAAAACTCCCAATGACCTTTAGTGCCTTGCACTATTAAGCAGGTTTAGCGACTCATACGCGAGCCGCCATCACAGGAAAAGATGCAGCAAGCACTCAGTGTGATAGTCCAGAGGCTGAGCAGACAAAACCCACACACACATATACATGCAGGAGCAGAGGAGGCAAAGCCGCCTATCCTCCATCTTATATTAACACATGCTGCTAAGCTGACTTTTAAGCACAATTTTTACGCCGATTGCCGTTCATCACTCAGCTTAATTGATGATAAATGCGTTGCCCCGACAACAGAGGCCTGTTTCAGCAGTGGTCATACTGACTTCTCTGCCTTATGAAAGGATGAAAACACAAAGGCACACTGCACACTGGCTTTAGATTGGTTTGTTTGCTTGTTTGTTTGTTTGTACATAGATTTCTGCAGAAGTTTATTGCTATGCGCGATCGTCAGAGCACGAAATTAAATAAATCTGCAAATCTTTTAAATACGTCTCTGAAGATGTCATCGCAGCCCTATGTGGGTGGATGCACTGTGCCCTGTTTTTTTTTTTTTTGCTGTGTAATTCATGTACAGCTTCGCATGTGGTTTCCTATCTCTTTCTCTCTTTATCACACTCACCGCCACATAGTTTTTATAAATGACATGCGAATTCAAAACAATTTCCTATTTTAAAAAAATATATAACAGAAAATATAGCGTCATATGAGTGGGTCTTTGTCTACTGCTATTTTGGTACCATGCTAACTGCAAATAGAAAAACGATTTTTAAAATGTGTAAAAATCACGATTGGTACTGGCTTTATTTCTGTAATTTCATCACAAACTGTTACATGCAAGCGTTGTTCCCAAATCGATAGTTATCTGAACCGTCAGCTAAACCCCAGCAGCCATTTTCTATTCACCGAGGTTGAATCATCTCAAGTTTGTGTCTCAAAATGGCCGCGCTGAAGTGAGGAAAACAGGCAGAACTGCCAATCTGAATGAACAACTACGGAAACAAAATTAAAAAAAAGAGAGAAACACGAACATTATAAAGAATTAGATCTGAAATACAACCAGATGATGTGGAGATGCAGAGAGACAGGAAGAGAGAAAATACAGAAGAGATTAGGAAAGGGAACTGTCAAAATAGGAAGAACAAGAGAAGCAGAGCATACCTGGGACAAAACGACAGACCGAGAAGATTTGTGAGAGCCAGAGAGACGAAGTAAGAGAAGAAAAGTGACCGAGAGGCAGATGGGAGAGAAGAGCAAACTAAACCACAGATAAAGTTAATAACAGCATAATAACTATTTTATAAGAGTGTAATTAATGTGAAATGTAACATGTGTGCGTTAATACATTTATTTGAATGTAGAATGGCAATTATATTAAAAAATAAATAGAATTTTTGTTAAAGTATGTGGTTTATGGCAAAATGATACAGGAAATCAGGCTTAGCCACTCCCAGTCAACCACACAATCTCACTCATACACACACACACACACACACACACACACACACACACACACACACATAGCTATTTGTGCAATGACCTGCAAGTACCTCTGGACCTAAAGAGGATTAAAAAACAATATAAAAATCTAAGGTATATCACATTTACCCGAAAATAAAACACTATGCTTTGATTAGAGCTTACAGGAAGCATTTTAGACATTTGAAACATTTGAAATAATGATAACAAAAAAAAATCTTTCTGTGATCTCTACAAAAGTGGGGTTCCATTTTAAAGAGGCGACCAAGTTGTCCTTTTAACGAACCTAAGGTCCTAAAGATCTCATTTGACACATTATAACATTTTATGAAGAAGCACTGATCGCTGTTTTTAAAACAGTTATTCTGATTAGCTGATTAGCTTAAACAAATTATTTGGTAAATGTGAGGTGGACACGCTTCCATTGCAGAGGCTCTGCTGCCATCTTGTGTTTTGAACAAAGCTTTATAAATGCTCTGAATGTTTATTGTACCAGTGCTGTTTTCAGTTCTCAATTCAATGGCGCATGTAGTTACAGTATATAAAGTAAGAATTACAATAATAAAGCAAAGTCTATACATTTAGTATGAAACAGTGTTTGTGTGTATGGCTTATTTGCGACTGTCATTTTTTGTTGTCGCCATTATGACAAGAATAAATGTTTCATATACATAGTACAAATGCTGCATATTAATTTGCATACCCACGCACCCTCCGGACTGCCTCTTATTTTGATAGTTGGTGTTTGTGTTTTATTAAATGTGAATTACTTTGCCTGTGTTATGATGCCACATTGCCCTCATTTATCTACCTAGTATCATGGATGCATGTAAATCTACGTCCAAGCCAAACTAGACTATTTCGTAACATCTCATTTTCTTCATAGTCACATACCCATGTTGAAAAAGGTAATCATCTATAAATTACCAGGAACAAGCACACCACAGATGATTTGCATTTAATGGCACATACAAAACCCCATAAAGACAACACTATGATAGTGTTATGATAGATACTGTATGAAGAGCACAAAATGTCTCCTAAATGGTCAAAAAAAAAAGGTGTTAGTACTGGGCACATATTTGACCTACTTCTACAAGTAACAAAAAAATGACTTTGTTCCAGTCTTGGATAAATAGGACTCTATGCTCAGAGCTGTTTAAGACACTGCAGCAACTCAGAGATCAGAGTTTAAGTTTACAGCAAATATACCAACCACTGCAAACTGAGAAAAGGTGTAAATAAATCATGTTGTGTAAATGAAACGGATGGCTGTATTTCTCCTGTTTATACTAGAAACCCTTGCTTTACAGATGCATGATGAGACACTGGCATATGGTAAAGGTGTCAGGTCAGGGCACCTGTTTGAAATCCTAAAGTCTAATGTGTATGGATGTATATTATGCAGTAACTCCCTTGCGAATTGTATTTTTTTATGTATAAATGTACACACACTCAGTAGCATAAAAGTAAAATGTGTGTTTTAAAAAATATATATTTTTAATTGTTTGCAAAAACTCATATGCAATGACTGACCGTTCTACAGGTTTTAATACTCTGGTGTTTTATACTTTGTAAAATATGGGTGTGGCACCCTTTTTCGCACATCTCTGGATGGGGAGTTAGAATGCGAAATCAATGAGGCGTGAAAAGTAAAATGTGTGTAAAATGTGTGTAACTTCTCACACAATTTATTTATGACTACACTTATTACCGCTGCCATGTTTGACTACTGGTATAACGTTCTTATTGTGTAAGCAGGGGTTAAAGTGGCGGTAATGGTCCAGCACCTCTGATGAATACACAAATACTGTAATCAGATCGACGGTTCATACCAAAGATTCTAGGTTGCACTTTTTAGTAAGCAGTCCACAGACACCATTATTCCAGAAAACTTGCTGTTGAAATCTGTTGAAATAAAGTTTATCTACTACAGAGCTGAGAGTAATCTAGTCTGGTTGTATAAACTAACTGAAATGTATTTTGTTAATTGAATAACTAAGTGGGCAATTAGTTTTTCACACAAATGAGAAGTTTGTAATCATAATTTTTTTAATTATGTTAAAAATAATTTGTGTTTACTTGGGTTGATTATGTCTGATACAGCAAAATCCCCAGTATTGAATTACCACACAGAGTGGTAAATTAATACCTTACAGTGTTTATACAGTATATAGGTCCATCTGGATTCTGAAAGTTTTTAATCAACTCAGGGAATTTTACTGTGTATATGGCGTTATTCGTTTGAAAATTGGGAAAACTAAATGTGTCAAATATGCAAAAAGTAGATGAAATCAGGAAGGGGTAGATATGTTTGTCACTGTGTATACCGTGTATGAATGGAGAAAATGGTATGGTGATTTTAGGTAACAATTACGTAAACGGTAGAAAAGAATAAAGTTTTCGGTTCTTTAAAAATGCTAAATTCCAAATCTGAATTCCAAACATTAATACATATTTGAGTAATTATGATTTATAGTTACACAGTTTTAGGAAATATGAAAATAAAAAATGAGAGATGCAAGTAAATTGAAATATGGCTTATTTATTTTCTAAGGGCTTATTTGTCTTATTTGGTTGTTGCAATGGCTTAAGATGTTACATGCTGTCAGTATGCTCCATTTTCAAGAGATCAGGTCTGTGCCTTAATTTCTGCCAAGGCAGCACTCTGAGAACTCTTTAGGATCAGTCTCTAGCTGTGATATTAATAAAGAATAAGGACCTCCCAATGCCACTACCAACTTCATCTGTCAGTTATAGTTGCCACTTTTCAGTTTTGCATATAAATAAATACTATGAATACTATTTGGGAATTAAGAAAGTTTGATAACACCTTTTGTATTAGTGTGATGTGAGAATATTTTGAATTCTCACATCACACAAACCACAATGTTGAATAGCCCATAGAGATATTGTTAATTACTGTAAATTGAATCTCTGGAGTGAGAATGTGTTGCTTCATGCTCTATTACAATGCCATGCTGAAGGTCAGACTTTGTAGCGTGAGTCTGCAGGGAAAGCAAAAGAGTAGCACTTTTAAGTAAGTTTGTTGCAGATGATGAGAGACTAGATAATCCAGTATGTGGAGAAACTTCAGTCATTGGATCACAGATTTTTATCAAGCTCCAGCTGTTTCAAAGTTTACAACACTTTCAAGGAACATGTAATGTAAATTTCATATGGCAGATATATGATATGGTGATATTTATTCAGTTATGTTCAAAAGTTTGTACCCTCTCTTTTTAATTCTATGTGTGTTTGTTAAAAAACTTTATAAAAATCATAATGTTCTTAGTATTAGGCAAATGCCACCTTGTGCCATTATTAATATTATTATTATTATTATTATTTAGATTTTCTTTTTATATGTGGCCAATACTAAGTACCCCCTTACTGCCTTCACAGGATTTAGGAAGTTGCAGCCAGGTGCTACTAAGCATCACTCCTTGATTTTGATCATCAGCAGGTGTGCAGATCTCTATACAAGCAGAAGTTTTGACAGTTTGCTGGTATGGAGCATTCAGGTGTGTGTTAAAACCCTTATGGGTCGACGGCATCATCGATGATACCAATCACTTTTTTCTCTTTGCAAGTGTTTTTGTAAATTAAACTATATTGTATCAACCCAGAAAAAAATATGTACACAAACGCTAGATGGTTTTCTTTAAATAAAAAAAAAAAGTTAATTGCCAAATAAATGTTTGTTAATAAATTAATGTTAAAAATAAAAAAATTTTGGAGACCCGCCCCCCGCGCTTAGCACTCCATTCACATGCAAGATTCATGTAAATGACTATTTAGATCTAAGTAAATGGCAATTGCTGTGTTGTTTGAGGCAGTGATGTGCTGAGGAATGCCCATGTCCAACAGAACAGGAAGGGCCTGAATAAAGAAACAAAAAATGTTCAATATTTTCACGCAAATATTGTTATATGCGCATAATAATCTTTCTCTGAGAAAATTACGCGTCACATGAATCCACACAAAGCACTTTTTTGCTTTTTGTGTCCAGCATCGAATAATTATTTGACCACGAATGTCTGGTATGTGGTTGTGAATTTATGACTGAAATAAAGCTGCTCACAATTGGCGCGTGCTTTCACTTTATAAAAGGCAGCGTTTATTTAGCGAGTATATATTATGTTATTTTTCTGGGGTACTGATTTTACATTCTGTCTGCTTTGCAAAGGTCACCCCTCTTTGTGATCTGAGTATATTATGACTGAAACAAAGTTGCTCATATCGAAGGCGTTTTGATCAAAGAGGAGATGAAAGTGCTTGTGGCGATATGAACTGCTTTGTTTCAGTCATAAAGAGTGGCAACTTTTGCAAAGCAGACAAAATGCAAAATCAGTACCCAAGAAAAATAACAAAGCACAAATATATATTTTGCTAAATATAAATATATATTATTTGCTAAATAAACGCTGCCTTTTATAAAGTGAAAGCAAGCACAGATTGTGAGCAGCTTTCTTTTTTATACATGCGGCACGCACTTGCACTATGCAGAGTTTTGATCAAAAGGCAGATGAAAGAAAGCACTGATATGAGCAGATTTACACACAATCACCCAGAAATTCAACAAACACCGATTTATACTCTCTAAGCCATGCTTTTTTGTTTCTCTGCCTGATTCCCTTTGAAGAATCTGAGTGTGAACAGGTGTCAATGGGTCTTGCATATTCATGAAAAGTCATGGATTATGCTGTGAAACAGAGGCTCTGCTGAAAAAAGTTAGGCACATCAGTCACTTTACCCAAAATAAAAGGTCTTTCTGAATGCTATAATTTATTTGTTTTGCTATGGGAACACAACCAAGAGTTTTATGAACTCAGTTCTGTGTTCAAAACAGTCTGCAAGGTTTGTTCATTTTCTCTGCTTTTCTGCTAGAGTTTGAAATTGTATA